>AWOL01S0059631.1:5971-22785 GCA_000715115.1 Nicotiana otophora
TGGTGTAAAGAAGCTTTAGTACAAGATGCAGATTCCCTAGTTGATCTCATCGGGTCCTTGTAAATGCCACAAGACTTGTTTTTCACCACTTGTTTTTGTTCATCAATCTCTTAGTTTTTGGAAGTCTTGTAACTAGGGACCTTTTCTCTCAGCACTATCTTGACGCTGAGATTTATCTATATATCAATGAAACATGTTATCATTTCAAAAAAAAAAATGTTTCCAAAGGGATTAGCTAACCCTAGGACTCGCCCATTAACTTCGAATTGATTTTGGAAAAGATAATTTGGGGTTGAGAAAGATTAATTAACAAGAACTTGAGGCGTTAACCCTCACTTTATAGATTCTACCTAGGGATAGGATTGAACTACTTATAGCCATATTCGGGTGTTCTTAATCTCTTAATTGTTTTAGGGATAATTCAATTAGGAAGTCTTGTTAGTCTTCGGAAGAAGCTAATATAGAATTATTACCCGAGGCTAATTAACATAAACTCGCTCATATTTGTAAAATCGTGAAATACATTGGATCGTTACTTGAGTGTAATTCCCCGTGCATCCGTGCTTGTAGCCATTAGTTTATATTTCCGCATTTAGCTATAATATTTTCTCAAAATCCTTTCTAAGTGTTTGGCTTAGCATAACAAATGATAATTCTCTTACACGCCTAATCGCCTACATATTGTTCTCTGTGGGATTCGACCCCGACTCATAGTTGGGTAAATTATATTGCATGCGACCGCGTCCATTTACTTTTTAGTAGTGGATTTGGACGTCATCACAGTTTCATTGAGAATCAAGAGCTGTTCTTTATGTAAACTATTGGGTACTGGATCTTTTTCCAAAAGTGGGACTTTTTCCGTCTAAAGCAGAATGAAAACAATCTGCAACAATAACATCAAAGTACAAAATAACAAATCATGCTTACTTCATGGCCTTCTCCATTAATGGCAATGGTTGCCCGCGCTTTAAATTTTGATGTAATTGCCGCATCCATGTTGCCAGCTTCTTGTATAGTTACACGCATAAACTCTGCTGAAAGAATGCTACAATATTGGATCTGGTAAGTAACAATACCAAAGTATGCTAACTCAAAGAATGCTACAAGATGGGATCTGGTAAATAACAATACCAAAATATGCTAAAATGTACCTTTTTTATAAGGAAAAGTATGCTAAAAGGTTTCTTCAAGGGCATACTAGCATAATAGATACTAGTATGCTAAAAGGTTTCTTCAAGAACCTCAATAAGAATATATGCAGAAGATAAACTCACCAAATTTTACTGTGGCAGATGCAGACTTTGCTTTAAACTTTTGTTTATCCAACATATAAAATTAGAAAACCTTAATAAAATGAAATCAGCAAATCCAAGAGACAGAATAAAAAGCTAACTCGAATAGACTAACCTGTTGATAGAATCAATTGAAGTGGCCAATTCATCACGAAGGTGTCGAAAGCAATGTAGACCAACCAGTTCATCTCCATCCTATCAAGCAGTAAATCATTTGACAAATAGAACATTTTCCATCATAAACATTTGCAATGTCCAAAACCCACAACAACAAAGAACTTTTAGTTTAATTTAGCATTTTAAGCCAAGAATAAAACTCAAGCATTATATAACCCAACTGAAATTCAAAAAGTTCGATGTATTTCGACATCGAATTGTAGAAAGAGATAGTGATAGAGAAGAGGTTACAGCCTCAACGAAATCCAAGAAGAAACTAGTGCGAGATAGTCAAAAAATAGGAAAGGCTAAGAATGGAAATGAACACAATATTACATGAGCTGTAACTCACCAATAAATGTTGCAAATCATCCGTGACATCTAAAGCTCCAGCACAATCTGCAGATGCAACAAGCTGTATAAAATGGCGGTTAGACTAATACATGCAGTAAAATATTGTTTTTCAATAGATGAAGGATAAAGTCTGAACATAGATGAAAAACTGACTCTGCCTAATGAAAAGGCAAATCAAAATGGAAGAATACTTAGTAGTAATCATTCTGTCAATAGACAAATGGAGTAGCATCCCAAACTTTCTCATGCTGAAAGCCATTAAAACTACGGGCAAAGGGCCAAATATACCCCTATACTTTCAAAAATGGTCTAAGAATACCCCTCGTTATATTATTGGGTTATCTATACCCTGTAGTCATACTTTGGGTTCAAATATACCCCTCATTTAAACGGAGGGACACGTGTCATCGTCATGTTGGTCAATTCTAAATATCTCCTAATTAATTAAAAAGACTCTTATCCATACCCGAAAAATAATTTATTTTTTTTTGTAAAAACTGGAAAAAACTAAAAAAAGTTTTTACTAAAAACTGAAAAAAACGAAAATATTTTTTTTTTCAGTTTTTACAAAAAAACTGCTTTAGAAAAAAATGAAAAATATTTTCTAAAACAATGTTTTGTAAAAACTGAAAAAAAAAAAAAAGCTGATTTCTAAAGCAAATTTTTTTGTAAAAACTGGAAAAAACTGAATTTGTTTTTACTAAAAACTGAAAAAAACGAAATTATTTTTTTTTCCACTTTTTACAAAAAAACTGCTTTAAAAAAAACTGAAAAATATTTTCTAAAACAATATTTTAGAACAGAATGATATAGGGCGAGAAATGAAGAGAAAATTTTCAACCTCGCATTACGCCATCCAAATGGAATACCCTTAATGAATGTTCAGTTGAACTTAAGAAAAAAACCCTCTTCTTCAGTTCCATATTAAAATAATTCCCCTGCTCCAAGATCTCCTCTTCCTTCAGGTCTCCTGAGTTCTTTTTACTTATTATTCAAGACCCAAAACACAGAGATTGAGTTCACGAGCAGAACCTCCTCAGTTGACCACTCGAGAAACAAAAGGTGACAATCAGTTTTTTCCAATTTGAATACAATATAATCTTTTGAATAACTGAATGTTTCCATATCCCAGTGAACATCTTTCTCCCTTTCTCAGACCATGGTTTCTCATTCTTCTGATAAGTTGTACCTAAAAGTAATGCTTTGAGTATATGTACGAGGATCCCCGCTAAGTATCCATGGCTGAATGGTTAGTACTACTGTACTACTGTATTTCGTTTTTCCTTCTCACGCTCTTTCTTGCCTCTGCAAATTGTCACCCTAACCAAAAAGTGAAAAGAGGGAACAATTAAAAAGATATCTTTCATGTGATATCTTTTCTTTACTTTTACTCAGCAGCATTCTCCAGCTACTGTTCACTATCTTCACCAGTTTGCAGCTAATTATATACTATCTCAAGAAGCACAAGATACTCCATGCTTGATTGTCGATGCAGCAGCTCTTTCCTACAAAGCTCCAAAAGATCCTAAACAATCTAGTTATCAAAGCATCGCACAAATAAGATGCTCCCTCGCACCCAAGGGTTTGACCTAGTGGTCAATGAAGTGGGTTGAGAACCATGAGATATTAGGTTCAAATCCTAGGAGAGGTAAAAATACTAGGTAAAATTTTTCCCGTTTGTCCAAGTCTTGGTGGATGAAATTACCCAATACATGCGCTGGTAGGAGGTTGCAGGTACCCCATGGAATTAATCGAGATGCACGAAAGCTTGCCGGGACACCAAGGTTATCCAAAAAAAACAAAAAAGAATAAACGGGTGCTCCCTCATTTTATTCCCTATGACAGTGTGACTGGACACGGCTTTTAAAGAAAAACTTTTGACTCATAAACTAGGTGTTTATAACATACCAAAAGCACTTTAAAAAACTTGTGGCGTTTAACATGTCATGTTGTTCCTATTTTGTCATTAAGAGAAAAAAGGGAAAGTTAAAACTAATAAAATTTCAAATACAAAAAGTTGTCGGTCTTTTGGAACGGGCCAAACACTAAGAGTATCATACAAAAATGGAACGTAGGAAGTAGTAGATTAATCCTGCACCCACTCTTTAAGAGTATCATACAAAAATGATACTCTTTAAGAGTATCATACAAAAATGGAACGTAGGAAGTAGTAGATTAATCCTGCACCCACTCTTTAAACCTCGAAACTTTCATGATCAACTACGTTAAATGGTCATCACATTCTTTAGCGACGCCATCACACTTCCAATCATTTCAGTCACTTTAGGTGCTCTTTTGGACAGCACATAAAGAAAGAAACAAAAGAGCATTTGAGGATGTTGAAGATATTTTTGTGCCATAAGTGGAACTTTCTTATTTTTTGTTAAGTTTTGGAATTTAAATTTTAGTGACTTTGGCAGTCGGATCTTTTTTTTATAATCGAGAAATCTCCAAGAGCTAGTGGCATAAGGTTCGAAACTCAGCGGGTATTGAGCTCACTCCTCTACCCTTCTCTGTTTAAACGCCAAGCTTTTGTCTAAGGTAGGGTTCAAACTCGTGGCACGCCTAACCCACAAATCACGTGCAACACTTTTACCACTAGACCGAAGACCTTTATAATTGTGAAATCCCCGAGAGCTAGTGGCACATAGTTCAAAACTCGGTGGGTAATAGGCTCACCCCTCTTTTTTTTGGTAAAAGCGTAGCACGTGATATGTGGGTTAGGCCCACCCCTCGAGTTTTCTCCACTTAAATATCAGGCTTTAGTCTACCGCATGATTTAATATCATGACATGCGTCTAACCACACATCAATAGTTACGCTTTTACCACTAGACCAAGGACCTGAGGGCGAGTTTGATAGTCTGATCTTATTTGTAGAGGACCATTTCATACTTGTAGGATTGTCTATTTCTGTATATATCGCGGCAGGGTTTCTCCCCATCACACCAATAGAACTTTTCAATTACTCAAAGAAAAGAAAAAAAAATGTAAAGTTATTACACTCTCCGAGTGAAATAATATAAGAGCGTCTTTCGTAGTTTTTAATAGTCAGTAACATAGGGGTACCGTATCATTTCTTACTTTTGAGAATTAGAGTTCAACAACCATTCTATATCTCGGCTAGGTCAACTTACATACTACAATTACACCTTAATTCCGAGCTAGTTGTGTTCGATATAAGAATCCTCAAATATTCATTTCGCTCCATTTGGACTTGTTTCAGTCCAATACCCAATAAGTTGGTGTAATCTAACACTAGAGGTTCTCTAAATTTCTCCCAATGTACAATATCTCTAAACAAACTAAAAAAAATTCTAACAATCACCGGACCTAATGTAAGTTTATCAAACATAATCAAGTTCTAATCCCAACTAGCTGGTATCACCTATATGGATCTTTTCTTCTATTATATTCTAAGTTTGCACGGATATTAAAGATTGTAGTAGGTCTCTGAGACAACCTCCATCCATGTAATTTTATGTCTACCCCATTGAACACATTTCTTCAATCATAACGGTGTCAAACTTATGGACCGGTGCTTTTGAAAGTCTACTTGGACATGACCAAAGTCATCTCTTATTGTATCCTCTATGTACTACTAATATTGATATGGTCGTTTTAGATCTTGTCTAATCTTAAATGACCGTACATCCATTTTGACATTCGTTAACTTGAGGATATGTTAGCTTGAATACCCAACATTCACTACCATATAACATTGTTGATCTTACAACCATTCTATAGAACTTGTCTTTCAATTTGGTAGATATACTGCTATTGCATATAACTCCCGTAGAACTTCTCTATTTCAGTCATATTAGTCTATTTTTTTGTGTTACAAATTCACCCATCATACAATTCCCTAAAACGTTGAGTCCATATTTGAGTTATTTGTATTTAGATACTATAATCCTGTCCAATCTCATCTCATCTTCATTCTTCTTATAGTTATACTTGTCGTGCATATATTTTGTTTTACTTCTACAGAAACCCTCACTAAAGCGCTTCTCATCAAGCTTTTGGTTGATTCCCTCGATAATTTCATCAATTAACAGATTATATCTTCAAATAGCATACATCATTAACATCATCCTTTTTACTATAGGTTAGCTCATTATACTAAGATAAACAAGTATGACCCCTAGTGTAGATCCGCATTTATTGGAAACTCCCTTGCATAGTGTACCATTATTCTCATACTTGTAATGGCTCTTTTGCACGTATTCTTGTGGAATTTGTATATTTTGGTATATTCACATGTCTTCCCCAACACTAACCAAAGGACTTTTATTGAAATTTTATCTTATGCTTTATCTACATCAAGGAATATCTTGTGTAGATCATTCTGTCTCTACATTTTCATCAATCTTCTTAGGAAAAATATAGCCTCCATTTGTAGATGGCTAGATGCATGATGCATAAAACTAATTCTTTATCACCCTTATAGTCTATGCTCTATTACTCTTTTCAAAGTTTCTTCTATGAATCATACGATTAGTGTCTATTGTTTATACAACTCTATTTTCTTCTGATAAAGTAATAAATTTCATTAAAAGAAGAGCAAAACGTGCTTGTATACAAGAAGTATACCAAAAGGTAGAATAACCTTACAAAAAGATATGGTTTTCTAGGAAAGACAATCTTCTACATATTTTATTTTGATGAAGTAATTGTTTTCATTAACGACATCAAGAAGATGCATAAATTACAAAAGAGTGTAGCAATTGTTAGCTCCTTACAAATGTTTATACTAGTACTAGGGAGCTAACAAAATTCAAAAAACTATCAGGGGAGTCAATAGGGGAAAGATAAGCCCAGTTATACAAATACATGAAGCATCTTGCCTTGAGTTTGTGAGGAGATGTCGATACTCCCTCGAAAACACCTGCTGTTTCTTTCATTCCAAATGCTCCAAAAAATAGTTGCTCGTATCATCTTCCATACTTTCCTGACGTTGCTATCAACTTTTCAGTAACTCCAAGACTCAATAGCATCCCTGATATTATGTGGCATGACCCATCTAAGCCCAAAGAGTGATATGAACATACTCCATAAATCAGTTGCAATAGGGCATTGAAGAAAAAGATGACTGTGAGTTTCTGCCTCCCTCTGACACATGTAGCATCTATTCACAATCTGAAAATTCCTCTTGGCTAAGTTGTCTTGTGTCAGACAAGCCTCATAAAGTGCAGTCCAGTTGAAATAGATGACTTTGGGTGGCAACTTGATTTTCTATATTAACTTCCAAGGCCATTGGTTAGTTATTACATTGTGAGTTCCTGCTAACTTGTAGGCTGCTTTGACTGAGTACTTTCCTCCATCTGAACTACCCCATTTGAACTGGTCCGGTACTAGAATGTTGCTTGACAAATTGTTGAGTGATGAAAGAAGTCTGAGCAGATCCTCATATTCCCAATCTTGCAAGTTCCTTCTAAAAGTTATGTTCCATGCGTTGCCCTCTCTACACTGATGAACTGTTGAGTCTGGATCAATAACCATTTGAAAGATAGCAGGGTAGTCATTCCTTAGGGGTGTGTTATCTAGCCATTTGTTCTTCCAGAATTTTATTTGTTGTCCATCTCCTACTTGGTGATTTTGTGAGAACTCCTCCCAGAGTTTGCATATGCTCTTCCAAACTCCAACTCCATGTGGCGCTCTAGATAGCTTGGTGCACCAGTGGCTTTGGGTTCCATGCTTGGAATTGACAACTTTCTTCCATAGGCTCTGCTCCTCTTGTGTATATCTCCGTAGCCATTTCATTAGTAAGCATTTGTTGTGCAAAGCTAAATCCCTGACCCCTACTCCGCCTTGGTGCTTTGGTAAGATAACTTTAGACCACTTTACCAGGAGGAACTTGTGACCTTCTTTAGTCCCTTCCCATAGAAAGTTCCTTCTGATCTTTATCCCGCTGCTTCAAGACCTTACTAGGCATTGGAAAGAGTGACATCTGGTAGGTTGGGATGCTGTCTAGGACACTACTGATTAGAGTTAGTCTTCCACCCATAGACAAATACTGCAACTGCCAAGAAGCAAGTTTCTTTTCAAATTTCTCAAT
This sequence comes from Nicotiana otophora, assembly GCA_000715115.1. Lineage (NCBI taxonomy): Eukaryota > Viridiplantae > Streptophyta > Magnoliopsida > Solanales > Solanaceae > Nicotiana > Nicotiana otophora. The sequence goes on from AWOL01S0059631.1 coordinate 13,831, forward strand.
GACCCCACTCCATATAGCTTCTGACCTGAACTTTGCCCCTAGTGGAAGTCCCAGGTAAGTAGTTGGTAAACATCCAGTATTGCAGCCTAAAATTCCAGCCAAATCTTCTAAATTATGCACCTCATTAACAGGGTAGATTACACTTTTGAGCATGTTAATGTGAAGACCCGAAATAGCTTCAAATATAAGAAGGGTTAGATTTAGATAGAGCACTTGACTTCTGTCTGCCCCACAGAAAATCAAGGTGTCGCAGATGAGAAATATTGACTGTGCTTCCTCTCCCAACATCAAAACCTTTCAACCATTGCAACTGCTTAGCTTTATCCAACATCCTACTGAGTCCTTCCGTTGCTAATATGAATAAGAATGGTGAGAGTGGGTCTCCCTGTCTCAATCCCCTCTGTGAAGAGAAAAAACCGACTAGGCTCTTGTTGATTAGAATGGAGTACTTCACAGTGGAGATATTGAACTTGATCCATTTTAACCATCTTTCCCCAAATCCCATTTGCCTGAGAATGGAAATGAGGTAGGTCCAATTTAGTTGATCAAAGGCTTTTTCTATGTCCAGCTTACATAGGATAGGATCCCTGCATCCCTTGCTTTAACTGCCAATCAAGGACCTCGTTTGCTATTAGTGAAGCGTCTGTAATCTGCCTTCCTTGTATGAATGCATTCTGTTGATTTGAGACCAATTTTCCCATTACTTTCTTCAACCTTTCAGCTAGGACTTTGGCTATGATCTTGTACACACTGCCAATTAGACTAATTGGTCTGTAGTCCCTTAGCTCCATTGCCCCTTTCTTTTTAGGAATGAGCGCAATGAAAGATGCATTACATGACCTAACCATCCAACAGTGCTGGTGATAGTAACTCATGGCTGCAAGTATGTCATGTTTAATGAACTCCCATGAGTGCTGGTAGAAAGCCATTGTGTACCCGTCGGGTCCTGGTGCTTTGTCGGGAGCACTAGAGCTGATTGCTGCAAGAACCTCCTCTTCATTGAAAGATGCCTCCAACCCCTCCTTTTCTTCTTATGTAATGGTTGCAATTTCTTCAAAATTAGCAGATGGCCTCCAACTTTCCCGCTCAGTGTACAAGTTTTCATAAAAATCCAGTGTCTTCAGCTTTATCTGCTCCCTATATTCTATGATCTCATCCCCGATCATGAGTTTGTCTATGCAATTGCTTCTTCTATGAGAGTTGGCAATCTTCTGGAAGTATTTGGTGTTTTTGTCTCCTTCCTTTGGCCAAAGACACCTTGATTTTTGCCTCCATGAGATTTCTTCTGCTTTGGCTAATTGCTGCAATTCTATCCTTATACTGACCATTTGATTCGCCTCAGATAAAGTCAACTATTTGTCTTCTACAGCCTGTTCTAGCGCCATTAGCTCCTCTAGTGCCCTGTTTTTCCTGGTTTCCACCTTCCCAAACTCTACCGTGTTCCGGGTAGTGATATCCTTCTTTAGGCTTTTTAGCTTTTGCACAAGGATAAAATCAGCTCTACCAGTGAATGTGTAATTCTACCACCAGCACTTTAGTTTGCCTAGAAATCCTTCTGATTGAAGCCACATGTTTTCAAACTTAAAGAAGAAAGGGGTTGCATCCCAGTCACCACTTTTCGAACTTAATTCTGCCCTCTTATGTCATAATTAATCCCACATGCTAATCTTTTCCTTTCCCCCTCTCCTTTATTCCTCTTCTCCTTCCCTGCCTTTTTGTTTTGATTCTTGTTGTTGGATTTGGACTTGTCTTCGTTGCTCCATCCTTAGAATTATGTTCAGAAGATCATGCTCGAACCATGTCGCATTGACCCCAAATGCCTTGCACGCCTTGACCATAGTGATTTTGGTCCATTTTGAAGTCTCGATTAGGGATGTAGTATCAATAAGTTGTGCGTTGGGACCTCCCTCATACCATGTCAGCGGGAGGGCTTCACGTATTGCTTGAGAAGAAAAATCTGTGTCTAAGCTAGTTGCTGGGACCATATCTAGTATCGGCGAATGTATGCGAAGTGGCCTGTGGACTCTCTCTTCCGGGATCCCTTCATCATCTGCGTCTGAAGGGGAGTTATCTGGACTCCGGTTTACCAAAGCCATGGGGCAAGATTGTGTTGTGTTTTGTTCCTTCGAGGATGAGGGTTCAGCTGCCTGTTCTTTTAATTTTGAAGCATTTGGGTCGGGTTTAAGCCCAGTTACCCTCCACACTGCTTTCTCGTTAAAAAGCTTTGACTCATTTGACTTCCTTGATGTGGTCTTCTTACTAATTGGGCCTTTTTGGTAATATTCTTAATATGCTCCTCGGCCTGAGTTTTGTGATTGATTTGCAAGCCCTTTACCCTTTTTATTAGAGACCAATATAGTTGGTGGCCTTTTACCTACTGGTTTACCAGATGAACCAGCATTCAAATATAAGCTTTCAACCTGTCCTTCTACATGTGAGACTGTTCCTGATGCGAGGTTCCTGCCAACCTGTCCTTCTACATGTGAGACTGTGTCCGATGCAGGGTTCGAGGTGCCCACTCCTGCCATCTTCTCCCTTGCTTCATCGGAAAAGGATTTTTCGGCAGGTCTGATTTTTGTGTAAGCATCTTCTAGTAACGAGATTTCAAAGCCCCAGTCCTTCGTAATCAGCTCCAGGTTTCTTGGTAATTCTTCTCTTCGATTAACCACACAGATACGTGCCCAAAAAAAGTGAACTCTATGTTTAGTGTCATCGTCAATATCGACGAAGCCACCACACTTGTCTCCGATGAACTTGAAAGTGTCCGTCGTCCATGCGTGGATAGGAATTCCAAAAGCTTTCACCTATCAATGCTCCGATTTTGCAGATATCATATCTGCTCCGGCCACCGGAGACCACCATTTCAAGGTCAATCTTCTTCCTTTGACTCTGTTTGCTTCGAATCTGGAAGGGAACTCAAAAAGGAACTGGTTGTGCTCGATGGGAGTGACCTTGAGACCTGCTGTGATTTGCCATCTGCTTGTGAACCATTTCTGAATTACTTCTGCCTTTGGGCTCAAGCTAAATGGGTCATTGAACTGACCTATGAGGCATTTCGATAGAGTTTTCATTTCCGAGCTCTTCGTGGAGTGCTCCATGTCCAACATTGGCATTATTTGTAGTTGGCCAATGTGATATATTAGCAGCTTCCTTATAAGACCTTGATTGATCAGCATAGAGATAAAATCTTGGGTCTACATATGTTCCCAGATAACCTTGTATCATACCTGCTATGTTCCCCCATCCTTTATTGTAATTGCCTTCCGGTATAATGATTGCAGATCTGTTAGCCCCTACGATAACTTCAATCCTGACGAACCGACCATAACTGTTGAAATTTTGGACAACCCGAAAAGTGTATGTTTGCACCTTCCTGCCCCATCTTTTGCAGTTGTTGCCAGTCTGGAGAGAAGCTTCGATCAAAGCTTCACACACCCATCGGAGGTTGTTGTCATTTATTTTAATCTTGCTTGAGAATCTTCTGCTACGTTCTGTAAAAATATACCATCCCTTAGCTTCCTCTTTGATGCTCCTTAATTCAAAAGTTTTGCCACTAGAATTGAAGCTGAGCATTCGATCCATTCAGTTGACAGACGCAACTGTTGTGACTTCTCTCTTCGTCGGAAGCAATTGAATTCAACAAAATGGTGGAAGTTTAAAGGCTGATGTTGGAATGAACAAGCGACCTTAGTATGTGAAAATGAGGTCCGGAAAACCACTGCTCTTGCCGGAAAACACGATTCTGGTAACTGAAAATCCACAAAATTTTGACGGGGCCGAGTCGGAAAGGATAGGCGATCGGCACAGAAGAAAAATCAGACTTGGAAGATGCCGGAAATGGCCTCACGCGCCGGCGCGTAAAGCGTCACTCTCGTCGGAACCCTAACTTCCGGTGGCGCGTGGCGGCGCGTGGGGGCTTGCCTACCGGAGATCCTCACTGAGGATTGGTCGCTGGGGACCGGAGAACCTTGTGGTGGTGTTGGAATTTGCATAAACCCCACTGTTTAGTCGCCATCTGATCTTCACTGTTCACTGTTCACTGTTCACGCAGATCTGTCCTATTGACTTTTCTATGATAAAGTTCCCATTTGGGGCTAAAGCTTTGCATAAAGAAAGTAATGATGTTCTTTGGGGCTAGGACATCAGTTCTTTGTCCTCCTCCATTGAAATATAAAATTCTTCACAAAATTGGTTAAGTTGCGGATAGAAAGCTTGAGGAGAGCTGGCAGCTATGGGAAAAAAGAAGCTCGGGCATAGTTTAAAAGGTATAAAAGCCTGAGTTAACCCACATCTCCTTTATTTCAACATAACAGATTAAGACAATCTTCTACATATATAGCTTGTACAACTCTACTTATATCCTTTGTTCGTATATATCGAAATCAAGGTACTCTTTGACACTTATTTGGCACCTTTCCTCTCCTTCATTTATCAACGAATAGCTTCTGTAAGACGTATTACTCTAATTTCTCTAAGCCTTAAGGCACTTCCATACCTCTATAGGGAATACTATTTGGACGCATGCTTTTCTAAACCTTATATTTTCATTATTCCTTTACTCCTGTAGACCTAATTTTAAGAATATAGTTGAAGTTTCTCTCTTGTGCATATGTACAAAGATATTGGTAAGTTTTCTTCATTTTTAAAGCTGAATAATAGCATTTTTGTCTCTCTCTGATCTCTCTATCTCCTATGAAGGACTTGTTAGTGGTAGACTTACATTTGACCTGATTTAAATCTTTACCCATCTTCTCTCTCAAACATTCTGGTATACACTTTTGATTTCCCTCTTGCGTCCCAAAATTTGGGTACAAGCAATGTAGGGATTCCTCAGACTTTTCATCTTTACCTCTCTTCCATGGAAGACCTCCACCCCAAAGCAAGAATCGAGTTACAATTTAGTCCCCTAGTTATAATCTAGTGCCCCTTGCCCCCCAGGCTTTGGTTCAGTAATAAAGATGCAGCACGTCACTATGTGAATTAGGTGCACTCACGAATTCGACGACTACTGTGAACAAAGCTGGTTTTTGAGTTGGGAGGAGGGTAGAGTGGCGAGCTCATACTCTCCGAAATTTTGAGCCTTTACGCCAATTGAACTCGGGCTAAAAGTCACCAAGGAATTTCTCCGATATCAAAAAAATTATAATCTTCTACTCCCTGTGTTCCAGTTTATGTGACACATTTTCCTTATTAATCTATTCCAAAAGAATGACACATTTTTATATCTGGAAATAATTCAACTTTAAACTTTCCATTTTACCATTAATGAGAAGCTTCTATAGCTACACAAATATTATAAATGCTTAAAATCACAAGTTTCAAGCGTCTTATAGCCACACAAATATTATGACATGTTTAAGATCACAAGTTTCAAAAGTCTTCTTTTTCTTAAACTCCGTACTGAGTCAAACTAAGTCATATAAATTGAAACGGAGGGAGAATTGTTTAGCATCTCCACCAAAAGCTCTAAAAGCTTTTCTATTACTGAAGTCAATGTTTTCAAGACACCAACAAAGTTCTACGTATCTTCGGTCACTTTACTTTAGTGCATCATCGGGTCAATTTCTAAGTGCAAGATTGTATTTGTAGGAAATTTTCTTTTATTAACCTTTTTTACTGTAACTCTTCCACAGAAGACCTCTACTCACACTTTTATATCTAACCTCAAGTTAAACTACCACAACCTACCAAATAAACCATTCAGATTCAAGTTGCCAAAAAATCCCAAGATTCCTAAAAGACTACGAGTCTTATTATCATAATCTTATAATGTATCCTCAAGCTACACCTAATAAGAAATTTTGAATCCTAATATTTTCATGTTTTTTCTCATAAATATCAATGCTATTAAAACTGTCAACTAGAGAGTACATTTCACTAATACTATTCCAGCAGCATCACAAAAGAGGGTGTCCTCCAAAACCTTCAACGAGCAGTGGCTTGTGTTATACACGAGGAGATACATAAGTGCAACTTCTTTCCTCTACCAAAGAAGATCATAAATAACCATTTCTCTACTATCATTCTTACAATTAGTGCCATTATCAATAATAGTATTTAGACGTAAGCACAAACGCAGATTGTTCGCAGAATTAAGAAACATATATAAATGTTCTTTGAAATCAAACATACCAAATTGAGAGTTGATAAAGCTTGATTAACGTATATAATGAGGTTGAGTTTGTTCTGAAGAGCAACCAAATCACTCCTCTTTACATTCAACTCCTGCAACTTTCTAGCAGGCCCCACCAAATTAGTATCCAGCAGCCTTATTGTCTCTTTCAATTCCCTGATCCTCTTACACCCTTCGACGATCTTTGAATTCAGATCCTCCAGTTGCCCCTGCGCCTCAAAAAACGAGCTCGAACGCAACGAAATCTCCCTGACCAAGTGCAATTCCACTACATCCAAATACTGCGACAACTTCTCTTGCACAACCAAATTCTCAGCCGTCACGGATTTAAACGTGACGCCATCCTCCAACTGAAAATCTTCCTTGAAGTACAAAGACGGCACTTCGCGAAGGCACGCTACAAGGGCATTTTCGCCATTTTGATCGTCGAGGAGGAGGGTAGATTTAGTGTGGGTTTGGATATCGTGAAAACGGGCAAAAGGATCGGAAAAGGAGGCAATGTAAGGGGTGAAATCGGTTCGGGTTAAATCAGATCCGGGTTTAGGAAGTGGGTTTAGTGGGGCGAATTCAGGAACGACGGGAAGGGATGAGGAAGTGGGCCACCACCATCCATCTGATTTACCGGCCTGTGGGTTGTTGAGAATGGATGCTATTGACGGAGCTTTCGCCGGAGCTACGTTTGATTCCATCACTGATGGTCTACATGTTCAGCCAACGAAGAGGTTTCAGATTATATTAAAGGTTGGGTTGATTAAACGAGCTTAATTTCTCGGGAGATGTGCACAGATTGCGATTAATAAGACATGTATTTATTTTTAAACTACTATTTTAAATATATTTAGTCTTTAGCCACTGTTTTAATAAACTTTTACCTGCTCGGACGAAAATATCCTTCTACTATATAGGATTTCGATGATACCTACGCTCCTTATTTACGATCAACAATAGCTCAAACTTACGTGCACAGAATTATTATGATCGTTCAAAATTGCAGAAGATTCTCTTCCGATTTCAAACTTCCACTCTAAGTTCAAAATTCAACTTTTTCGTCCAAAATTCACCATAAAATTACAGTAAGTTCTAAAGTTTCAAATATCTCTATATGTTTTTGTGTATTTGTGTGAATTTTTATTTCGTTACTGAAGAATAAGATGTTAGGAATTTGATTTTTTTTTTCTTTTCTGTATTGATAACGTTAAGGACATCGCGTCCTTAACTCTGTGATTGTTCTGTAAATATTGAGGACATAATGTTAAAGATTTGGTGTCCTTAACATGACTGTTGTTCTAAAAAATATTAAGGACAAAGTGTCGTGTGTTTTGCAACTTGTATTAATAAAGTTAAGGAAACGATGTCCTTAACTTCATGACTGTTGTTCTAAATATTAAGGACATAGTGTCATGTATTTGCAACTTGTATTGATAAAGTTTAGGACATGATGTCCTTAACTTCATGACTGTTGTTCTAAATATTAAGGATATAGTGTCCTGTATTTGCAAATTGTATTGATAAAGTTAAGGATGCGATGTCCTTAACTTCATGACTGTTGTTCTAAATATTAAGGACATGATGTCATGTATTTGCAAATTGTATTGATAAAGTTAAGGACACGATGTCCTTAACTTCATGACTGTTGTTCTAAATATTAAGGACATAGTGTCCTGTATTTGCAAATTGTATTGATAAAGTTAAGGACACCTTGTCTTTAACTTTTTCACCGCACACATCCAAGTTAAGGATACCATGTCCTTAATATTTTCACTGCACATATCAAAGTTAAGGATACAATGTCCTTAACATTTTCACTACACACATCAAGGTTAATGACATTTTGTCCTTAACTTTTAAATGCACACATCAAAGTTAAGGACACCATGTCCTTAACTTTTTCACTGCACATATCCAAGTTAAGGACACCATGTCTTTAACATTTTGACTGCATACATCAAAGTTAAGGACATAGTGTCCTGTTTTTGCAACTTGTACTGATAAAGTTTAGGATATGATGTCCTTAACTTCATGACTACTGTGTAAAAATTAAGGACACAGTGTCATGTTTTTGCAACTTGTACTGATAAAGTTTAGGACATGATGTCCTTAACTTCATGACTACTGTATAAATATTAAGGACATAGTGTCATGTATTTGCAACTTTTATTGATAAAGTTTAGGACATGATGTCCTTAACTTCATGACTGTTGTTCTAAATATTAAGGACATTGTGTCTTGTGTTTTGCAATTTGTATTGATAAAGTTTAGGACGATGTGTCCTTAACTTTACGATTGCTGTATAAATATGTCCTGAATTTCCCATTTTCTTGACTTGCAGGATGTATACAATATGTATTATAGTTGCTTTTAATGGTAGATGGACTGCAGACTATAAGTATCTTGATCATCAAACAAAGCTTGTTCTAGTACCTGAGGCAATTCGATTTGAAGATTTCATTAACCAGGTCTTTGAAGTTATTGAATTGGATAGAGACAAGTTTGAAGCAATGATATGGTTTGATTTCAATCTGGTAACAACTAAGGGAATGCTTGTATTCAAAGATTTAGATCTTCACACATGTATAGAGTTACTAAAAAGTCATTCACTCTTCAAGGGATGTCGTTTCATAGTTGATGTTTCGGAAAGAGTTTTTGGTTATACAAGCACCTTTGAACATGTCAATACAGAAACTCAACAAGACAATCAAGACAAATATCAACAGATAATGGAAATTGATGTGGTTGAAGCTCAACCAATAACTGAAGAAGTGCTTCAAACATTTGATTCTATTCAAGTGGAAGGACAAAGTATTATAGAGATTGACAACGAA
>AWOL01S0059632.1:0-38914 GCA_000715115.1 Nicotiana otophora
TTTCTAGATTGGATGCGACGCATCCAACCCCTCTTCCTCTAGCTAGAGCACCTTTGCTTCATATTTTTGTACTCCAAACACCCTAATTCATCACACACAACTAAATTAGTCATAAAACCAATAACTAAACCATGTTGGGCATTTTAAGGATCAAATAGCATCAAAAATCGGTTAAAACATGGGTAAAGTAACATCAACACATATCGAAATATGCCCAACATCAAGTATTAAGTTGAAGATATATTAGAACATTATTTAAACTAATCCCTATGGAAACTATTTAATAATATACTATCTTTGACTAGCGAGCCTAAATTTTATACACCGATTTTGCGCTCGTCAAATTTTGGTGCTGTTGCCGGGGATTGGCGATTAATATTGTTTGAAATAATTTTCGGTGCTAATTCAGGAAATTTTTTATTTTATTTTCCTTTTTTACGCTCTTCTTATTTGAGTGCAGGCAACAGGTTAAGTTCAGTGGTGTATGACTCGATTCTCTTCCAAGGAATTGGTACCATACAATCCAGGATTAGACAAGCACCTGCGATAGTTGAGAAGGGAGAAATAATTGAACGAATCATTATTAGGTCAGACTTCGACTCAAAATACAATGGTGAACAACGAAAAGGATGTGAACCTAGCTGCGAGAGAGGCAGCTCAACAACAGGATGCACGGTTAGCAGCCCTTAGAGTTGCTGATGAAACAGTCGACGAGGATCGAAGGTTCAATCTCAACCGAACCATAGTCGAAGATGAATTTGAAAATACCGCTCCTAGGCCTGGGATTTCTCTAGGAGATTATGCCAGACCAGTGTACAACCAACAACAATCTAGTGTGAGGCCCCCACCCATTGATACCAACAATTTTGAACTCAAATAGGGAGTCATCCAGACCATTCAGAACAACTGCATATTCAGAGGCAAACCCAATGAAGATCCCAACAACCATCTGATGGTATTCGATGAAATTATGAACACATTCCGCTATAATAGAGCATCACATTATGCCATCTACCTCAGAGCATTCCCTTTCTCACTTAAGGGTGATGTAAAGCAGTGGTTGAGAAGTCTACCCACAGGGTCAATCCGTACGTGGGAAGAGATGACTACCAAATTCTTAGAAAATATTTCTCTGTTGCTAAGACTGGACGGATGAGGAAGGAGATTCACAATTTCAGCCAAGATGAAGGGGAGATAGTGCTCGAGGCATGTGAAAGATTTAAGGAGCTATTGCGGAGGTGCCCTCATAATGGAATGGAGCAATAGATGCAACTCCAAGATTTCTGGGACGGGTTAAACACGTAATCAAGGAGATTGCTGAATAGTGCGGTTGTAGGCCCTCTGATGAAGAAAACCCCAGAAGAAATTGTTACACTTCTAAATGAACTATCTGAAGATGCAGAACAATAGTCCACTGACCAAGGGGTTCGAAGAAGATCAGCATGGGTGCACCAAGTAGAATCGTCTATAGCAATGCAGGCCAAAATTGCAGCTATGGCTAAGGACATCAAGCAACTGACGATAACTCAGGTGCAAAATCAACCACAGGTGGGATGTGACATATGTGGATTGCGACACCCTACTCATGAGTGTCAAGCCTCAATTGAGGAAGTGAATATTGTGGGAAACTCTAATTTTAATGCAATGGATCAGAGGTACCCCGATTTTTCATGGAGTGCACCTGAGGGTACTGCAAATGCACGAAAACAAAACAACCCCAGATCTCAGAAACAAGGAGCTCTTGGTTTTATGAATCAGCCGAGGTAGCAGTTTCAACCTCAACAGTCCAATTAGTCTGGCTTAGAAGATCTTATGAAGGCCTTTATTGTGAAAACTGATGAAAGATTTGAAGTACAGGGGGCAACAATTCAAAATATAAAGAAGCAAGTGGGACAGATTACAACGATTTTATCTAAGAGCATTCCAGGAATTCTCCCTTCTAATACTGAAATAAATCCCAAAGAAACAGTGAATATTGTAACTTTGAGAAGTGGGCAAGTGTTGAAAGATCTCACCCCAATCCAAAAAGATATGAGACTTGAAAAAGAAAGTGGGGAGCAGCTGTAAAGTGATGTTGATAAGAAGAAGAAAGGCTAGATGGAAGCTGAGAAAAAGAAGGAGGAAGAAAACTCGAGAAGGGAGGAAACTGAGGAGAGCAAGCCTATGCCTGCTTTCCTTTCCTCCAAAAGCTGAATAGAGAAAGCTGGACAAGTAGTTTGAGAGATTTCTGGATGTGCTGAAGCATGTTCATATAAACGTACCATTCACAGAAGTGCTCTCACAAATGTCTGCTTATGCTAAATTCTTGAAAGAGATCCTTACGAAGAAGAGAAAATTAGAGGAGACCTCAGTGGTCAAGCTCACAGAGCATTGCAACACAATATTGCAAAATAAAATTCCACGAAAGTTTGAAGATCCAGGGAGTTTTACTATACCTTGCTCTTTAGGAACTATTAATTTTGATAAATCCTTATGTAATTCGGGTGCCTCAATTAATTTAATGCCTCTATCTATCTACAGGAAACTAGAGAAGGAGATTGGAGAGATAAGACATGCTCCCATATCTTTGCAGCTGGTAAATCAAACGACTATAACACCCGAGAGGATAGTGGAAGATGTGTTAGTTCGGGTGAGTAAGTTCGTATTTCCTGTGAATTTTATAGTGGTAAATATGGAGGAAAATAAGGAGGTCCCCCTCATCCTAGGAAGACCATTCTTAGGGACATGCAGAGCTCAATTAGATATACAAGAGAGAAAACTTATGCTTAGATAGGGTGAGGATACTGTGACTTTTAAGATGGATGTAGCAAAAAGCGAATAAAAGGACAAACCAGCTGCGAGTGTTGAGTGAAAAGTAAAGGGCTCAAAAGAGAAGGATGTGGTGAGCAAGGAAGATAAATGTTGGGTGTACCCAAAGAAGGCCGAGAAGAAGTTATCTGCATGGATATGCACATTAGTTCAGGCGCGAAGAATGGAGCTCGACTTCGACTCATACCCCGACTAGATATTCAGGAAAGTTTTCTTTACCTTTGCATTTTAATTTTGTGACATGGGGACATGACACTTGTTAAGTGTGAGGGTGGGGGTAGTGTAAATAACATTGTTTACTTTGCCTTTTTATTTAAAAAAAATCCAAAAATATTTTCTTATTTTTTTAGGATAATTTCTTCACTTGTACTTTCATTGGTTTCTTGTTTGGTTCTTTACCATAGTCGTAATATTTTGAACCATACACCTTTTAGAGTATATTTTTGTTATTTCTTTGCTTTAGATTTTTGAAAATTTGCTTGTGGTTGGCAAAGTTGACTGTGCATGACTGATGGGATGCATGATCCTGCCTTTGTAAGTTAGAGAGACCATTGGTGACTACGGTCTGAATTGTGTACCAATCCGAGAGACTATGTGGGGTGAGGCACATGTTTGCTTAGTGATCATGCCTGACAAGGTCTAGAACTTGGCTTGGTTATGACTCAAGGTGAAATCTTAGGTAATAGTCGAGTTTGGAGATGACCGTAGGCTTTCTTTGATAGCTTCTTGTTTCTTCGACTGCTTTGAACCCTCATGAGAACTGATAATTTATCCCTAGTCAACCCAATTGAGCCTAATTCCCTCTTTCTTGGGCAACCACAGTACGACCTAAACTTGTAGCCATCCCTAAGCACTTGAGTGCCTTGTGTGTAATGCTAAAAGATGAAAAGACATAAGTGTGGGGGTGGGGCTGGTTTTGAGTGGAACCAATGTTAAGTTGAAACAAAAAAAAAGTGCAATATCATGAATGTATGTGAGGTACAAGAGTAGGGGGTTATGAAAAAAAATGAAAAGAAAAGAAAAGAAAAAAAAAGAAAAAAAAGAAGAGAAAATTTTGCTCATGTTGAGTAAGGAAATGAAAGTGAGTGTTCTCATGTTGATGTATAATACTTGTATGTTGTGCTTAAAGAATTGAGAACCGGGGTGTGCTTTTGATTGGGGAGTTCGTGGGCAATTGTCAATAAAAAAGGAGTAGGACAAGTATGTGAAGAAATAATAAGCAAACTGATTGAGGTTTCAAGTATTTCTTCACTGCTTCATTAAGGTATCGTGCAGGTTATTATATATATGTTGAGTAAGAGTCCTACAAGCTAATATGACATACTGCTATCTCTATCTCTTAGTAGTTAAGTATATCACAACTACTACCATATAGATGTAAACTAGAGGAGTTTTACATTCACACTAACTCTTTTCTAGTCAGCTAAGGTAGAGTTTGTTAACATAACTCCTAAGGTTCCCCACGGCTTAACTAGGTTGTCTAACATCGCCCTCAAGTTGGTGTTGGGATGACTCACAATTTCCAACTTGGTTCAAAGTGTGTGAAACTGAAACTTTGGTAGTGGTTTGGTGAAAATATCTGCTATCTGTTCTAGCGACGGAATAAACTTTATCACCATAGCTCCTTGAACAACCTTTTCTCGCACAAAGTGCTAATCAAGCTCGACATGTTTCGTGCGAGCGTGTAAGACTGGATTAGCAGTAAGATGTAAAGCACTAATATTGTTTGTGAAAAGCAAAGGAGGCCAAGCTAAGGAGACACCAGTATCTTTCAACAAATAGGTTATTCATGTGAGCTCTGTAGCAAGTGAGGCCAATGAGCGATACTTAACTTCGACACTCGATTTTGACAATGTGTTTTGCTTCTTAGAAGACCAACTGATAAAATTAGAGCCAAGAAAGACACATAATCCAGTGGTTGATCATCTAGTGAGAGGACACCCAGCCCAATCGGCATCAGAAAAACCAACTAGATTGAGAGAGGATTGAGCAGAAATCCTTAGACAAAACTGAGGTGTGCCAACAATGTAATGAAGCACCCTTTTAATGCCAATCCAGTGGACATCGATAGGGCTTTGCATAAATTGACATAAGAGGTTCACAACATGAGAAATTTCTGGACGAGTCAAGGTCAAGTATTGCAAAGCGCCGACGACACTTCGATATTCTGATGCATCTATAGTAGCCCCAGTTGAGTTGTGAAGGCTATGATTTTGGGACAATGGAGTTGGAAGAGATCGTGCATCCATTATGTTCGTGCGGCGTAGAATATCAGTAGCATACATGCTTTGGCTGAGAAAGAGACCAGTGCTGGTGCGGTGAACTTCAATGCCAAGAAAGTAATGGAGAGGTCCTAAGTCTTCCATAGCAAAGTGGATTTGCAGCCTGTGAATCAACTTAGACAACATGGCGGAATTGCTCCCAGTTAATATAATGTCATCAACATAGAAGAGAAGCAAAATGGTACCTTTGGAGGAGTGGAGAACAAATAAAGAAGAGTCAGTCTTGCTACATGAGAAGCCAAGGTGAAGAAGGTAAGTACTAAACTTATGAAACCACGCCTTTGGGAGCTTGCTTGAGACCGTACAAGGCCTTTTTGAGGAGACGAACATGATTCGGAAAAATAGGATCGACAAAGACGGGTGGTTGCTCCATGAATACAGTTTCCTTAAGATCTCCGTGCAAGAACGCATTCTTGACATCAAGTTGTTTAATCTCCTAATCTAATGTAGTAGCAATAGAAAGAAAAATATAAATTGTTGTAGCTTTCACAACTGGACTAAATGTATCGTCAAAGTCGACACCTTCAATTTGATTGTAGCCTTTCGTAACCAAGCGACCCTTGAATCGTTATATAGGCCCATCTGCCTTAAGCTTGGTTTTGAACACCCAACGTGAACCAACAATATTCATATGAGGTTGTCTAGGTACTAACAGCCAGGTTCCATTCGACGTTAGAGCCTGCAGCTCCTCTTGCATAGCTGATAACCAATGTGGTTTCGACAAAGCAGTTTTAATGGTCTTTGGTTCAGCAATGTCAGTGTGAAGGGACGCAATAAGAGACTGAAAGTCTGGGTTGACCACAGTGGCGGACTCAGGATTTTGTACAAGTGGATTCAATCGGAGATCGTGGTACATTGTATAAGTGCACCAATAAACACCATTTGCGCAATGCTCTTTTTTGTTTCCATCACGACTTCAAAATGAAGTCATTTTTTTTAAAGTTTGGGAAATATTTATTTAAAATGTTAAATTTATCTATATAATTAAAAAAAATTATTTCAGAAAATTTAGCAATTTTAACCAAAAAAGTGTTTAACCAACTTAAAAATCGTATTATAACTCTAAGAAATATAACATACAAAGTTACAAACAAAAGACTCGGTAAAAAAAGAGTTTTAAACTATAGTAATTAATCCAAGATGATTAAAGAAAAAGATATTGTACGCCAAGTTAAAACTTTGAGTATAACACAAATTAACAATTTCAATATAAACTAAACTAAATTAAATTAAAAGATTACAAGTAATTTCAATAAAGCACTCTTATTCTTTTAGTAAAACTTATGAAAAAGAGAAGCAAACATCACTTTGTATAAAGCTTTAATTTTTGTTTTAACTAAAATAAAGTTTAATAAGAATAGCAAGGAATCATAAAAAGAAAAAGAAAAAGAAAGACAAGAAAAGGAACAGCAAGGCAACAAGCCAACAATAAACAAAATAATATACTCCTACTACAATAACAAAAGTGATGAAGTGGAAAATGAATTCAAATATTTGTTTAAAATACACATTTAATAAAAGGGGCAAAGCTAAAAGAAAATATGCTTCAATTCAGTGCCTTAGAAAAGGTCCGAACCACCAATCATGGACTTACTTTGAAGTCACTTGACCGTTGCTCTACAACTTCTGCTTGTATCAATTGGGTTCAAGTACATTAATATTTACCGCTTTCATGTTTTTTTGATAAAATTCGCAAGTAAAAATAATTAACTTTTTTTTTGATAAAGTGAGTTCAATTGAACCCTTTCATACAAGGTGGGTCCGCCCCTGATTGACCATGGAACGTGTCTTGGTTCGTGTTAACATGTGATGTGTATTATCAGAAGGTTGGGTATTATCAGTTGAAGGGTCTGTAGGCAAGGGTGGTAACTCCACAAAAAGTTCTATTCCTTCCATATTTGAGAGATCATGGTTTTGAGATGACTCTGTTGAATCATGTGAGGATGAAGAGCTGCTGGATTATGAAGCTTCTGGGCTTTGTACACCTGCATCAGGAAGTTCAAAACTATGTGACGATAAAAGTGAGGGCGGTGGATATGTAGAGTCAGATCGCGGCTCCAAGGTTATTGGCAATAAATTCACGGGTGCAATATCATTGTTTGCTACATTGTCATCGTGGGAATTTGAGGGATTGTTTACTGGATAAGTTGCATCTTACAACTAAGAGTTATGCTGCTCCAAGAACTCATTGAAGGTGGTGAGACGAGGAACTCTTGAATCTGCAGAAGCATCAGCACTAGATGACACATAAGGTAAAGTAAATTCATAAACAATGACATGTCCAGAGATGAAAACTGGAACACCACAAATGTAGATACAAAATCAGAATTTCTTTTTAAGGGATAAATCCATGTAAATCTTGTGCAATCATCAACGAAAATAACGTAGTATTTTATTCCTTGAGATGATGCAATAGGAGCCGATCCCCACAAATCACTACGAATTTTGCTCAATGACTCAAGTTCTCTTTTATTTGACTCTTGAAAAGGTAACTTACAACTTTTTCCCATTTGGCAACTAGTACAAATTGAAAAACTTTGTTCCAAGTTTTGACATCAATCAATTTATTGCTATGTAAAAACTAATAATTCTTGAATGCGGGTGTCCTAATCTTTGATGCCAAATTGTGTCTGAATTCTTATGTGTCTTTGTAACCATCAAGGCTTCATGTAAGTCTCCATCTAAGGTGTGCAAGTCATGTCTCTTATCCCCCTTTTCCATAATTGTTCTTGTTGTCTTGCCCTTAATAACAAAATCCTCATCGGTAAATTCTACTGAGCAAGCATTATCCTTCACAAATTTACTAACAGAAATGAGATTCTTCTTAAGTTTGGGCACAACAAAAATATCTTTCAAATGCAAAATTTTTCTAATGTGTTTATCTCCTATATGTGTAATATGTAATCTATCACCATTGCCTACCATTATTAAGTCGGTCCCTTTAAAAGGAGATGAATTTTTAAGATTACCTGTGGATTGTACCATGTGATTAGTAGCCCCAGAGTCTACGTAGAGATTATTGTCAAGTTCATGACCAAGAGACATTGCTTCTAGCGCCTGTGGTACTTCTTGTTGTGCTTGGTAGGAGTAATCCCACCTATAAAAATAAGAGAGTGTAGTATGGTTATTCCTTCCATAAATCTGACATGGATTTGTTTTGGGGTTGTCCTTCGGCTGATTGGCTCCATACTGTGGTGTATTAAACTATCTCTGATTAAATCCTCAAATCCTCTAAGGGCATTTACAAATTGGTTGAAGGTTGGTTATGGTGGTTTTCCTAACATCATTGTGCGAAAGGTCTTGTATTTTCTTCCAAGACCTCTAGCAAAATTAATTACCTTGCGATCTTCATCCAACGGTTTGTGTATAGCCATAAGACTATCAAAAATCCCTTTAAACTCCTTGATGTATTCATCTATGGATTTAGTTCCTAGAGTCACAGTTTGAAGTTGTTGCTTCAACTGAAATTCCTTGTCTTTACTTGCTTGTAGGTAGGTATCCTTAAGACAAGACCAAATTTGCTTTGCGGTGGAACACCCTATAATGAGGAACATGGACTCTTCTTTCATTGTTCCGGAGAGCCAACTCCTAACTAGAACATCACATTCTTCCCAATCTATGAACTTAGGGTTAGGAACATGTTTTCCCTTCTCATTTTCTATAGACTCGGGTGGGGCTTCTTCCTTAAAAACGACAATAAATTTCAAGGTTTGCATGAGTTGAAGGATTTGGGTCCTCCAAACATGGTAATTTGAGGGTTTTAGTTTAATAGAACAAATGGTAATGAGTTGATGAAGTGATGAGGGTGAAAGGACTAGGCTCGAGCTGGAAGATGCGACCATGGCTGATTATAAGAGGGGGAGGCTTCAGGCTTGTAGTTTAATCAGTTGTACCTATGCTCTTGATACCATGAAGAAAATAATAAGCACACTAATTGAGGTTTCAAGTATTTTTTCACTGCTTTATTAAGGTATCATGCGAGTTATTATATACATGTTGAGTAAGAGTCCTACAAGCTAATATGACATACTGCTATCTCTATCTCTAAATAGTTAAGTATATCACAACTACTACCATACAGATGTAAACTAGAGGAGTTTTACATTCACACTAACTCTTTTCTAGTCAGCTAAGGTAGAGTTGGTTAACACAACTCCTAAGTTGCCCCACGACTTAACCAGGTTGTTTAACAGTATGAAGTTGTTGGTATTAAAGTGCTTAGGGAGGTGTAAATACTGTTATATAGATTATATCTAACACATCCAATAGCCTACGTTACAACCAAATACAAAGTACTACATGATCTAGATGAGGTTGTTCCTACATTAGTGGAGAGTTACACGATAGCCAAGCTTATGGTACTTTAGAAAGCACGAGTCACTTCTTTGTGAGGGTGAGCGATTGTTGTATACTGCCCGAGGCCGTTAATTTCAATTGGTGTGTGAATGGGCATTTGTCTCTTTCTTGTGAGATGTATCGAGGATTTGGTGCCAATTTGATCGCAGCACTAGTGGAATGTTATGATCAGGGTTGAGGTTGAATGTGACCCGAAGATGGTATCAAGTTGATTTAGCTGGCCACTTGTCTGAGATAGTTGCAATATTAGGAGCCTTTTCATTTTAGATTTGCTCGAGACGAGCAAAATCTAAGTGTGGGGGTGTTTGATGAGCTTAAAGATACTTATTATTTATGCCCACTTTGTGTATTTGTTTTGGCTGATTCGATAGAGATTTGGTCGGATTTGGGTATAATATGTTGTCTTTCAGTGTAGATGATGCAGAGGGGATCAATGGACGAATAGTGCACTTAGTGGGAGGAAAAAGAGTTGAGCAGGAGGAAAATCCAGGTGCGAGACCACGCACGATCGACCCCCAGTGCGCACGAGATGATACAGTGTTCTGCCAGAGGTGCGCGGCCATGAATGCGGTCACACCTCCACGTGTAAGGCTGTGCACGTCTACCTTCGTGAAATTTACCCAGGCCTATTTTTGTAAATTTGGAGGCAGCCCTTGTTGACCTATATGAAGCCTAGCTCATCTCAAAGCAAGTATCTCGGATTTTGGGAGAAACTTTTGGAGAGAAGAAGGCAAGGAAACAACGGAGACTCGAAATACTTCATCCAATTCATTCAATACAGAAGTTTGTTTGATTTTGGAAATTGTAATGTCTTCTTGTTCTTCTAATACTCTTATGATAAACAGCTTCTCCACTATGGAGTAATCTTTCTTAGGGTTATTGACAGATATTGTGATTTGACTATTGTTGGGGGTTTACTTTCTGTTAGTTTCCTGAATTCGTTGAATGAGTTGTTAATTGAATGACAAGGCTGATTGTTGTTTTACTTTAATCGAAAGAGAAGTGTTGCTGCATTTATCTTGGCTGATTTTACACCTCTCATAGGTAATCGAAAGATCTTAGAGAGTTATCAATTGATCCAATTTGGAAGAATAGTCGAGATATGTTCTTCATAAGATCATTAATTCAATGCATTTTTGCATATGTTCATAGAACCTGCCATTAGGTTGGTTAACAGAACTCTTATTCATTCGGAAGAAGAATTTGAATCCTTAAGAGAGTCTAATCATCTGTTTAAATCGAAAGAGTTAATAGAAGTTAAGAGTGAACTTAGCACGGAGTTACCAGAATAATAGTTGATCACATATCTCGTCACATCCCTTATTTTTCACCTTGATATTCAATCGTTTCTACTTAGTCACTAAATTTTTATTATTTTCTCACAATCGATAATCTTAGTTTTTATTATTAGTAGGTAATAACTTAAATCAAAGGTTTATTTTCCTTGATAGTGTTAAGCTGAAGATTTATTAGAATAATATTTAAACCAATCCCTATGGAGACGATTTAATACTATACTATCTTTGACTAACGAGCCTAAGCGTTATACATTGGTTTTGCGCTCGTCACGACGCGTAACCCGATCCCACCGTACACACACAATTATACCTTATTTTACCATATCAATATCAAGAATCACATACAAAATTCGTTACGCCGCGCAACCCGATCCCACCATATAATCAGAATCAATATCATAATCCTCCCTTATTTCACCATATCACAGTTTATCAATATCAAGTATACTAATGGTAGGCTATAATTGCATATGTTGGCCATTAATTACACTCTAATTCGCTGCACTTTACTAGTGTTTGAGATTTAAATATTATTATTTTGCACTGAGTGTGTGTTTTATGCTTTGTAGGAGCGATTTCGAGATACGATCAGGTTGTGGAGCTAATTCGAGCTATTTTGGAACTTTGAAGTCTGAGTGAAAGCCCATGGATTAAGTTGGGATCGTGATCGAGGATCAACGAACAATAATCCACTTAACGAAGAGAAATGAAGAATGGAGCAGGAAGCCACCTAGGTGCGTGGTCGTGCACTAGGCGTTCAAGTAGAGCAAAAATACTGTCCAAAGTGCGCGACCATATGCGTGATCACCTGCCTAGGTGCGCGGCCGCGCACGTCCGGTCTGGAAAATTTCCCACGCCTATTTTTGTAATTTTGGAGGCGACTCCTCTTGACCTATATGAAGTCCAGCTCGTCTAAAAATGGGGTATATTAGATGTTTAGAGCAATGTTTGGGAGAGAAGCAGGGAGGAAGCAACGGAAATGCAAAATACTTGATCCAATTCATTCAATACGGCAGTTTGTTTGAATGTGGGAATTGTAATATTTTCTTGTTCTTCTAATACTCTTGCGATGAATATTTTTTCCATTATGGAGTAATCTTTCTTAGGGTTATTGACGGATATTGTGATTTGACTATCGTTTTGGGTTTTACTCTATGTTAGCTGTCTGAATTCATTGAATGAGTTATTAATTGAATTGCAAGGCTTATTGTGGTTTTACTTTAATCGAAAGAGAAGTGTTACTCCTATTCGCATAGTGCCATATTGTTTGGGTTGATTTTACGCCTCTTCTAGGTAATCGAAAGAGCTTAGAGAGTTATCAATTAACCTAGTTTAGAAGAATAATCGAGAGGTGTTCTTCGAAAGATCATTCATTCACTATTTTTGTGCATATGTTCATAGGACCTGTTATTAGGTTGATCAAAGGAATCTCATTCATTCAGAAGAAGAATTTGAATCCCTAAAGTAGCCTAATCATCTGTTGAAATCGAAGGAGTCAATAGAAGTTAAGAATGAACTTAACTCAGAGTTACCCGGAACAATAGTTGATCACATATCTTGTCACAACCCTTTATTCTCACTCGGATATTCAATTATTGCTACTAGTCATTATAGTGCCATTAGTCTCTTACAATTGATAATTTTAGTTTTATTTATCGTCGATAATAACATCAATCAAAGGTTTATTATCCTGGATAGTGTAGAGCTGAAGATTTATTAGAACATTATTTAAACCAATCCCTGTGGAGACGATTTAATACATCTACTATCTTTGACTAGCGAGCCTAAGTTTTATACACCGGTTTTGCGTTTGTCATATACACACACAACCGTTGCGACGCATGATAGGTGGAGATTTTGACTACTTATTAGCACCTTTTTGCTTTTATTTTAGTCTGAAAGTATTGATTTATGTTCCCAAAACTAATGAAAGTGTGCAAATTGCAGGAATATTGGAAGTTTGGTCTCCCATGATGAATTCTGACTCAAAAAGGAGTTTTCTGAATCACAAGGCGAAAAAAGGCGCAGAACTAAAGAAGTGCGGTCCGCAGAAGAAAGTGCGAACCGCAGAATTCCATCTATGGCCACAGATCAAGTGAAAGAGCCCAGCAGAAATTTGGCCAATGTGCGGATTGCACAAGAATTGTGCGGCCGCAGAAGATGCTTCGCAGCCGCAATCCAGAATTGTGCTACTGTAGAATCCCAGATCTTCCAACTGAAGAAATATGCGGACCGCACATGGAATTGTGCGGCCGCAGAACCTCCCAAGGGGTATTTTTGTCAGTGAAATTTGGGTCACTATAAATAGACGAGTTTCATGGTTTTAAGTCAAGTTTCGAAGTTTGAGCTGCTGTAGCCGCTACATTTTGCCATTTTAGGAAGTTTGTGACTATTTTAGTGTTTAAACATTATATTTTATCATTTTAATCTTAGATCATGAGTTTAATTAGCATTTCTTCTTTATTTTCTTCAATTACCACTATGAGTAGCTAGATTTTTACTAGGGTTGTGACCCAACCCTAGTGTGTAAATCTTGTGGGTACTTAATTTAATGCTTGTTTATGATTGAGTATTTATTATTTACCTTAGTTTATGCTTTAATTTTAGAATTAATGGTTGCAAATATTGATTACCTTTTTGACTTAGTCTCTACTTGAGAAAGAGGGACCTAGTCTAGGATAAGTTGGCTAACAAGGAATTGGGCTAATTGAGGGTTTGATTAGCCTAATTAAAGGGTTCAAACTAGAGATAATGAGAACCTGACTTGAGCTCATATCAACTATTTTGTTTGATACCCATTTGGACTTGAGAAAGCCAAATTGGGCAAAATCACTCTTTGACTGAGAGGTATTGAGTGTGTAACCTAGAGTTGAGAGCTATAATACACCCCAATCAACAAAACACGTATTAAAGTATTTTACCCATTATGCGAATACCTAGGTTATGGTCACATCCCTGGGCTTTTTAATTATTTTTGGAAAAACACCAAAAATATTGATTCGCTTGTAGTTTCTTTTCTTAACTTATAATTGCTACGGTAGAATTAGAATTAGAAATCAAAACCTTTTGTGGAAGTGCAATTTAGCTATTCCTTTCGCTTTCCTCAAATGCATACTCCTAACACCCCTAGTAACTCCTTGAGGAAATCGACCCCGACTCTTGTTGGGTACTATTTTTCCAACGACTGTTTCCACTTACTATTGAGTGCGAATTGGACGTGGATCAATTTTTTGTGTCATTGCCAGGGAGTTAAAATAGTGTTAGCTATATATTTGGGTTTGGTTTTGGAATATCTTCTTTTCCTTCCGTGTTACTAACTTGTTTGAGAAATCTTAAGTACAACCGTGGAGAACAATAAGCTCGGCAATTTGACTTTGGGGGATTTGGATGTGGAGAACGAGCTAGTAGAGGAGGTACCTCATGAGCCACAGACAATCAAAGAGACCAGGTACCTCATGACAATGTGCCCATTCCACTCCCACCTCCACCACGAGTGGCTCTACACAGGATATTGCCCAACAAAAGTTATGCTAGTGCAATAGTCCCTCCCTGTATTAGGACAGGCAACTTCCAAATCACCAATGTGATGCTTGCTTTGCTTGAGAAACGAGGTTTCTGCACCGGCTCTCCAACACAAAATACTTATAAACATTTGAAGGGGTTTGTGGATACTTGTTGGGGGAGCAAGCAAACAAATGTCTCCGAGGATGCATTGAGGCTAAGGCTTTTTCCTTTCCCTCTATGGGGGAAAGCTTTAGATTGGTTGGAACGATTGCCGAACCATTCAATTCACACTTGGGATGAGTTGGCGCAAAAGTTCATTGCTAAGTTCTTCTCTCCCGGATACATGGCTACACTTCGAGATGAGATCTTGGCATTCAAACAAGAGTCGAATGAACCACCACACGAGATATGGGAACACTATAGAACTATGGTCAAGGAATGTCCCAACAATGATATGACAGAAAACATGACTCAACAAACTTTCTATCGTGGGATTAACACGACCGACCAATGTATAGTGAATCAACTAGTCGGTGGGAACTTTATGACTACGCTTTATGCGGAGGCATGTGAGATTTTAGATGAGATGGCAGACACATCATCGGCTTGGAAATCCTGGGCCAATATTCCTTAAGGTGACCCGAATATGATCCACCTTCACAAATAATTGCAAGACCATAGGCAAACCATTACCAAATTGACAACCACCATGACTCAAATAGCAAATGCCTAACTAAATCAAGTGCAAACTCTGAAGCAAGTCAATGCTATGAAAGGAGTGAACATGACGGTGAACAAGAGGAGGACCAAGGGTCCACAAGTGCAAAATCAAGTGGAGAGCTATGTGCAAGAAGATGGTAGTTTTGAGCAAGATGATTCCTATAATGAACAAGAAGAAAAAGTGCAATATGTGAATAATTTTCAAGGACAAAGAAACAATTTCCAAGGTCCAAGACAACAACAATAGCGACCTCAAAACAATCAAGGCAATTGAAATTCTAACAATCAAGGAAATTGGAGTGGAGGAAATAATCAAGGGAATTGGCATAACAACAATAATCAAGAAAATTGGAGTGGAAACAACCAAGGAAATTGGGGAGGTAAGAATCAAGGCGGACTGGATGTAGAGGAAACCGGGGGCCGTGTTTTCAAATGCCCCCGATGTACCAACAACCAAGCAACCCACCTCCTTATCCTTCCCATGGTTCAAGTTCTTCCAACAATGAGATGGGGCATACTGAAAATATGTTCAAGCAAATAATGTAAAATAATGCCGACTCGAATGCCAACTTGCCTCACACAACACATCAATCTACTACCTAGAAGTTCAAGTGGGGAAAATCTCTCAAGCCTTATATTCTCATCCTAAGGGGGCACTACCAAGTGACACGGTGGTAAACCCAAAGGGTGGTAACATCGCGGGGCAAGCTATGGCTATCATCACAATAAATGGAAAAGGCGGGAATGAACTCACCTCAAGTGAAAGGCAACTTGTTGATGATGATCAAATGATGCAAGAAGAAGAGTTCCCGAACAATGTGGTGTAACCTAATGATAAAGTTCGAATTGATATTTATGAGAGTGTGAAAGAGTCTCAAGACGAGGTGAACCCATCTAGGGAACACATTATTGACATACCAGAGCCGGTAGTGAAAAAGGCTAAGGTACCATTGCCTAAGCCTCCACCTCCATACCCTCAAAGACTTGCCAAGAAAAATGGTGAGAATCAATTCAAGAAGTTCATTCAAATGATGAAGAGTCTCTTGAAACAATGAGATGTGGCATATTGAAAATATGTTCAAGCAAATAATGGAAAAGAATGCCAACTCGAATGCCCAACTTGCCTCACACGACACATCAATCTGCTACCTAGAAGTTCAAATGGGGAAAATCTCTCAAGCCTTATATTCTCATCCTAAGGGGGCACTACCAAGTGACACGGTGGTAAACCCAAAGGGTGGTAACAACACGGGTCAAGCCATGGCTATCATCACAATAAATGGAAGAGGCAGGAATGCACCCATCTCAAGTGGAAGGCAACTTGTTGATGATGATCAAATGATGCAAGAAGAAGAGTTCCCGAACAATGTGGTGTAACCTAATGATGAAGTTCAGATTGATATTTATGAGAGTGTGAAAGAGTCTCAAGAGGAGGTGAACCCGTCTAGGGAATACATTATTGACATACCAGAGCCGGTAGTGAAAAAGGCTAAGGTACCATTGCCTAAGCCTCCATCTCCATACCCTCAAAGACTTGCCAAGACAAATGGTGAGAATCAATTCAAGAAGTTCATTCAAATTATGAAGAGTCTCTTGAAACAATGAGATGGGGTATATTGAAAATATGTTCAAGTAAATAATGGAAAAGAATGCCGACTCGAATGCCCAACTTGCCTCACACAACACATCAATCTGCTACCTAGAAGTTCAAATGGGGAAAATCTCTCAAGCCTTATATTCTTGTCCTAAGAGGGCACTACTAAGTGACACGGTGGTAAACCCAAAGAGTGGTAACAACACAGGGCAAGCCATGTCTATCATCACAATAAATGGAAGAGGCGGGAATGCACCCACCTCAAGTGGAAGGCAACTTGTTGATGATGATCAAATGATGCAAGAAGAAGAGTTCTCGAACAATGTGGTGTAATCTAATGATGAAGTTCGGATTGATATTTATGAGAGTGTGAAAGAGACTCAAGAGGAGATGAACCCGTCTAGGGAACACATTATTGACATACCAGAGCCGGTAGTGAAAAAGGCTAAGGTACCATTGCCTAAGCCTCCACCTTCATACCCTCAAAGACTTGCCAAGAAAAATTATGAGAATCAATTCAAGAAGTTCATTCAAATGATGAAGAGTCTCTCAATCAATATGCCATTAGTTGAAACTTTGGAACAAATGCCCGATTATGCAAAGTTTATGAAGGATCATGTGACAAAGAAGCGGTCAATGAATTTTGAGACCATCAAAGTCACTCATCAAGTGAGTGCAATTGTGCATTCAATGATTCCTAAGTTGGAGGATCCCAGTGCTTTCATGATTCCTTATACAATTGGAAGTGCCGAGTTTGCTAAAGCTCTTTGTGATCTTGGGGCAAGTATCAATTTGATGCCCTATTTGGTTTTCAAGACTTTGGGAATTGGGCAACCAAGATCCACCTCTATGAGATTGTAAATGGCCGACCATACCATGAAGAGGCCCTTAGGAGTGATTGAATATGTTTTGGTTCTTGTTGATAAATTCATTTTTCCGGCGAATTTTGTCATTCTAGATTGTGAGGTTAATTATGAAGTGCAGATCATTCTTGGGAGACCTTTCCTTTCTACGGTAAGGCTCTTTGTGATATTGAAACTGGAGAACTCACTTTTTGGGTTGGTGATGAAAAAGTCACATTCCATGTGTGTAAGTCCATGCAGCAACCAAATAGCAATGAGGTATGTTCTTTTGTGGACTTGGTGACCGATGTTATTGTTGATGAAACACGTGCTACAATAACTGTTGGTGATATGTTAGAGGTCGTCTTTCTCAACTTTGATGATGACAAGATGGATGGCTTCATGGAATGTGTGAATTCTTGGCAAGGAATGGGGTCGTACACTATGCACCCCAGAAATTGTCCTTGGATCTTGAAAATAGGATGACTCCTCCGACTAAGCCTTCTATTAAAGAGCCTCCTACCTTAGAGTTGAAGCCATTGCTTCCACATCTTCGGTATGAATTTCTTGGTCCTTATTCTACTTTACCGGTTATTCTTTCCTCTTGTTTGACTAACGTGCAGGTAGATTCCACATTGGTGGCACTACAAAAGAGAAAGAAGGCTATTGGGTTAACCTTGGCGGATATTCAGGGGATAAGCCCCGCTTTTGGCATGCTCAAGATAAAGTTGGAGGATGGCGCCAAACCATCTATTGAACATCAAAGAAGAATCAATGAGACTATGCAAGAAGTTATCAAGAAGGAGATTATCAAGTGGTTGGATGCCATGGTTGTCTACCCCATCTCTGATAGTTCGTGGACTTCTCCGGCTCAATGTGTCCCAAAGAAGGGGGGCATGCTTGTGGTCACCAATGATAAGAACGAGTTGATTCCTACGAGAACGGTGACCAGTTGGTGGATGCATATGGACTATCTCAAGCTCAACAAAGTCACAAGGAATGATCATTTTTCACTTCCTTTCTTAGATCAAATGCTCGATAGATTGGCCGGCCGTGCTTTCTATTGCTTCTTGATGGGTACTCGGGCTAGAACCAAATTCTCATTGCTTCGGAAGATCAAGAGAAAACAACCTTTACATGTCCCTATTGTACTTTTGATTTCAAACGGATGCCATTTGGGTTGTGCAATGCACCGACGACTTTTCAAATGTGTATGATGGCTATTTTCACGGACATGGTGGAAGACTACCTTGAAGTGTTCATGGATTACTTCTTGGTGGTTGGAGATTCTTTTGATGATTATCTTGCAAATTTGGATAAAGTGTTGGCTAGATGTGAAGAAACAAATTTGGTGCTCAATTGGGAGAAATGCAATTTCATGGTCGAGGAAGGTATTGTCCTTAGCCACAAAATCTCAAGGAATGGAATTGAAGTTGACGAGGCAAAGATTGAGGTGATTTCTAAGTTTCCACCTCCAACTTTGGTGAAGGGTGTGCGGAGTTTCTTAGGCCACACGGGTTTTTACCGGCACTGCATCAAAGACTTCTCCAAGGTGGTGAACCCGTTGTGCAAGATTCTTGAGAAGGATGCTAAGTTTAATTTCAATGATGATTGCATGAGAGCTTTTGAATTGTTGAATTTCAAGTTGACAACTACTCCCATCATCACCGCTCCAAATTGGAGTGTGCCTTTTGAACTCATGTGTGATGCAAGTGACGTAGCGGTTGGGGCTATTTTGGGTCAACGTATCAACAAATATTTTCATCCGGTCTACTATGCTAGTAAGACCATGAATAGTGCCCAATTCAACTATACCATTATGGAGAAATAGCTCCTTGCCATTGTGTTTGCAATTGAGAAGTTTCGCCCGTACTTGATGGGTGCAAAAGTCATTGTCCATACGGATCATACGGTGCTTTGTTATATTAGGGAAAAAGGACTCCAAAGCTCGGTTGATGAGATGGGTTCTCTTGTTTCAAGAGTTTGATATTGACATCCAAGAAAGCAAAGGCAGTGAAAACTAAGTGGCGGACCACTTGTCTCGTTTGGAGGAGGAGGGGAGGCCGCATGATGGCCTTGAAATCAATGACTCCTTCTCCCATGAGCAACTTTTGGATATTTCAATGAAATAGGTGCCATGGTTCGCGAATTTAGCAAATTTGCTTGTGTGTGGAATCATTCCGGATGAGTTCTCTTCAAGCCAAAGGAAGAAGCTCAAACGGGATTGTCAAGATTATTATTGGGATGAACCATACCTTTTACGGATTTGTACGGATGGGGTGATTAAAAGATCTGTACCGGAAGAAGAGCAAGGTAAAATTCTTGGGCCTTGTCATTCTTCGCCATATGGTGGTCATCATGGTGGAGCAAGAACGACGACCAAAGTGCTTAGTTGCGGTTTGTATTAGCCTACTCTTTACAAAGATGCTAGTGAGTTAGTGAAAAGATGTGATGAATGTCAACGAGCCGGTGGAATCTGAAAGGAAAATGAAATACCTCTCACAACTATTTTGGAGATTGATATTTTCGATGTGTGGGGTATTGACTTCATAGTCCCTTTTGTGAGTTCTTGTGAAAGAACCTACATCTTGGTCGCAGTGGATTATGTGTCCAAATGGGTTGAGGTCGTTGCTTTACCCAACAATGAGGCGAGAAGTGTGGTGGCTTTCTTGAGGAAGAATATTTTCACAAGGTTTGGTACTCCACGTCCAATTATAAGCGATGGGGGTCACATTTTTGCAACAAGGCTTTCGACACTTTACTTAGAAAGTATGGTGTTACTCACAAAGTCACGACTCCCTATCACCCATAAGCTAGTGGGCAAGTGGAAGTCTCCAACCGGGAGATAAATAGTA
This sequence comes from Nicotiana otophora, assembly GCA_000715115.1. Classification (NCBI taxonomy): domain Eukaryota; kingdom Viridiplantae; phylum Streptophyta; class Magnoliopsida; order Solanales; family Solanaceae; genus Nicotiana; species Nicotiana otophora. The sequence continues at coordinate 20,260 of AWOL01S0059632.1, forward strand.
TCTTGTCCAAAACGGTGAATGCTAATCAGACGGATTGGTCCAAGAATCTTGATGATGAATTATGGGATTATTGGACGGCTTACAAAACACCTAGCGGAATGTCGCCATACCGGTTGGTGTTCGGTAAAGCTTGTAATCTTTCGATAGAACAAGAGCACAAGGCCATGTGGGCTCTACAAAAGTTAAATCTTGATTCTGATGTAGCCGCTAACTTGAGGGTTGCACACTTGAATGAATTGGATGAGTTCTGGTACCATACTTATGCCAGTTCTTCCTTGTACAGAGAAAAGATGAAATATCTTCATGACAAATACATTTGGAACAAAGATTTCAAGGTGGGCGATCTTGTGTTGCTGTTTATCTCAAGGTTGAGGATGTTTTCCGAGAAGCTAAAATCCAAATGGAGTGGTCCTTTTGAAATTATGGGTGTGACACCTTTTGGTGCATTAGCCTTGAAGAACATAAACAATGAAGTATTATGAGTCGATGGTCACCGGGTGAAGCACTACTTGGGAAAGTTTGGAGATAGCCACGTGGTGGCGATCATTTATTTCACTTGAGAATATTCTGCATCGTACCGCGACGTTAAATCAGGCGCTTCTTGGGAGGCAACCCATGTTTCTTTTCCTTTTTATTTTGTAGTTAGGTGTTATGTTTTGTTCTAACTTGATTTGAAGTGTGCTACATGGGTGAGTATGACTTACAAGAATTGTGGACAAAAATATGGCTAGGTGTTCGAGAAAGTGCGGACCGCACTTTATTTGTGCGGACCGCACATTTTCATGTGCCATAGAATATGAGCATTGCAACCGCACATTTATCTTGTGGACCGCAGAATTGAAATGTCAAAAATACCAACTCTCGAAAGTTTAAGCTTGTCAGTACGGAGGTCGATCTGCTACCGCACGTGAAATCTGCGGCCGCACCCAAAAATGTGTGGACTACAGATTGGTTTCTAAGAATAATCGCCCAGGTTAAAATATGCGGACGCACTCGTCTCTGCTCCTTTATCCTTTTGAACAATATAAATAGAACAGTAGGGCTCATTTCTCCATCTGTTATGAGTTCCATTGTGTGTCCATGTGGGGTAGATCTGGACTGGGTTAACTTGATGCATGCTCTACGGGGATTGGGTTAGTGAAGTTGCATGCTTTTACAATGTTACCATGCCTATTTGTGTGAGAAATTGAAAAAAGCTTAGAATAAAAAAAGTGTATGTTCGTAATTTTTTGAATTCTGTGGCCAAACTTGAATTGTGCGGTCCACAGAATTGCATTTTTAGACACTTATGTGAGGTAGGAATTTGTAGCAGGTCACATTATGCGGACCGTATATTTTCTCTTGCTGTCGCAGATTTGGCCTTTCTCTGTCCTCAGAGAGTCATCTCTTTTGAGACTCCACGGTGTTGCTGCAAGTCAAATTGTGCAGACCGCAGATTGACCATTTCTCTGACATCAGAGAGTTGATATTTTTGGGGACTCAGAAGTGCGACCGCAATCTCAAATGTGCGTATCGCACCTCTCATATGCGGCCGCAAGACAAATTATGTGGACCGCAGATCCCTTATCCTGTAGGCATGACTCAATTGTACAACCCCACTATGTCCTATGGTTTATCCCTTACCTACATGTCTCCTGTATGTGTTTGAACAATGAATTGCAACTAAAAATTTCCTCTGCTTGATACAGATAATGGTTCGATCAAGAGGATAAGGCGACACTTCAAAAGGGAGAGGTGAATCTTCTTGGGGTCGAGGCAAAAGTGCCTTGCCTCTTGGCCAGCCCAAGACAATAAGAAAGAAAACAATAGCCAACAGAGGAAGAGGTGCAGATCTCTCCGAGTCTAGCTCCCATGTCCCGTCAAGGAAAGTGTCAGAGGGCAACTCAGCCTCTATTCAGGAGAAGCAAATGACCAAACAGTCGAGGCCACAGGGGAGATACTAGCTCAAGGATGAGCAATCATCATCTCACAGCACCTCTGAGGGGCCGGAGAGTGCTAGCCAGGCTTTTGAGTCATCAGCTGCCCAAGTCTCTGATACTCATGTTATACATGACATTTCCGATGATGGCAGAGGGGGAGATGCCACAGCTACAGGACTTGAAAGATCAAAGAAGAAAGAAGTTTGGGAGGATAGCTTTCTCAGCCTGGCCGCTTTCACCAGTTTCCGTGTATGGTGGCTAGTGAGGTCGCTAATTCTTGAACGACAGTTTTTGTTGAAGGACTTTGAGAAATATAACCCAGCTATACTAAGACAGTCTAGGAACGAAAGGGGTGGATGTGGTTCAACGAGAGGGTAGAGGATGCCAAAGAATACCTCGTCTGTGAATGTTATGCCAATGCTGCTCATATCAAGAAAGGAACGAAGGTGACCAAAGTGCGCAACCTCAAGGTGAGGTTTGGTTAGCATACGCTAAATGCATATGTGGGCTTTGAGGATGTTGCGACGAAAGAACATATGGAGAAATGCACACTAAAGTATAAAGTCCGACCTTGGTTGGCTGAGATTCTGGTACCACCAGGGCCACCACCACCATGGATCGCTACTGGGGTTCCCATCCACCGGAACACTCTGAGTTTTGAGGCGAAGGGGTGGCAAAACTTTGTCTGCAACCGACTGGATCCGAGCCAGAACGAGACTCACCTTCCTATCCCTCGGGCAGTGCTTGTGGCTTCCATCATGGCCGGTTACCCAATCAATGTGGGTGCCATGATGTCAACCACCACTTTAGTGATTGCATAGCAGGACAGCTCGGCCTACCCTTACCCCAGCACTATCACAGAGTACCTTACCGATGCAAAGGTAAAGCTGAGGGATTTTGACACTAAGGTGAAGGCAAAGAAGCCTTTCAATTGGTATTCACTGATGGATGCGAGCAACCCAAAGAAGAATGTCCATCCCTTCACCACCGCAAGCCAGTCTGATGAGCCAATGGTAGTAGCTTCTGAGGTAGCTGATCTTCCATCCACTTCTGTTGAGCCTTCCGCCAGTGCCACTATTGTGCCTCCACCATTATCTTCAGCTCCTACCATAGCCCTTGGAGTTGCTCTAAAGCCAGTGCTCGTGCCCACAGCTCCCCTATCTACTCTGCGAATCTCCCAGACATTGGCGAGTCTCAACAACTGGATGCAGACAACTACTTCTAAGTTGTTTGACATGTCTAGTACTATTGCAACGCAGCTCACTTCTCAGGCACCACAGGCTCCTTCTGACATTGATGAGAAACTAAAGAAGATTTTGGGGAACCAGAAGACGATCATGGATACCTTGGTACAACACGGGTCAGTGATTGAGGAGTTAGGAAAGGAAGTAAAGAAGATAAGGAAGTCCTAGGTTAGCAAGAAATCAGTGGAAAAGCTCTGAAGGGAGGTGACTAGACTTGCTATAGCTGGCGACCTTCCTTTTGACATGATGCTTGACCTGTACCAGTACGCCCCAGATCCTTTTGCACCGATAGCACCAGCTGGCCATTCTGACGAGCCAGACCTTGCTACTGACACTGCTGAGGCTGTGTGTGAGATGTTTTCCAACCCAGACACACCTAGATTTAATGATGATGAGATTCAGTTGGCTGATCATGAGGGAGATGATATTGATGAGGACCCTTAGATGTCCAAGGACCCATAGGGAATTTTCTTCACCCTCTACTTTTTTACTCTTATTTTGCTAAGCATTGGGACATTGCTTATTTTTATTCGGGGGCGTGAAGTTTATTTGACACATTGGTATACTTTGATACATTTGGTCTGTAATAATTTGATGATACTTTTTCTCTTCTTATTTGTATTTATTAGCTTCTCTCTCTTCTCTTATGTATATTTATCTCTCTTTAGTAGTTTTTGCTTAGCTCTTGTTTTGTTAAGTAGCTTCTTTTTATGCTTTAGTAGATAATAAGCCATTGGTTTACTTAACGCAACAGTTCTTTCTAAAGGTAGTTGTTGTGTGAACCGGATGACTCGTCCCAACGATGGATGGCGTGACAAACTTCTTAAGGGAATGAGATTGTTTTTGTATTTGGGTAATAATAGTAGTAGTAATGAATCCAAAAACATAATCAAATCATGCTCGAAGAGTCAACTATGCTTCAATTGGTACCAATACACTAACTACGTGCTTATGGTTAGAGACAAGGATTTTGAAAGAAATAACGCTAGTTAGTGACTTTGTGACTCTTGAGTTGACTTTGGCACTCATCAAGTGGTTTCATTGGACCAAAGTGATATTTAAACTTGATTGTGATCGTTGTAGGCCCTCGACTCTATCCTCTTTTACAATCTAGTTGAGTGAGGGGTGAGATGAATTGTTGCTAGTCCAAGTATCCATGCGAAGGGTTTAGAACTTGCCCTGAATGTGTTTCAAGATGAAATCCTAAGTTTTGCTTGGTTTGAGAAGTGACTGTAGGCTTTCCTTGGCCAGTTTGAGCTTTCTATTACCAACCAATGGCGTTATCCCTAGTCAACCCCTTTGAGCCTCTAGCCTTTCTCATTTGATAAACATGTTATAAGCCTCTACCCGTTTTATCATGACCCTCTCTTGGCACCCGGAATTTTCTTAACACTCTTGTGAAACAAGTGACTTAAAACATAAGTTTGGGAGAGAGATTGAAATTTGAAAAAGGTATCAAGGCACAAAAAGAGAAAAGAAATAATCTCTATGGAAGAGAAGGCAAGAAAATAAAAAAACAAAAAGAAAAATGCAAAACGTGAATAAGTGGAAGGGTTGATGGATTCAAAAAGAGGTAATGATCCCTAGAATAAGCAATCAAAAAGGGAGAAAAAGAATGAAATGAACAAGAAAGAGTGATGTTAAGTCTCTCTAGTCCCCAATAAAAAGAAAATGCCTCTAAGAATTGGCAATTGTGAGTCGAGAAATGAAAGTGTGGAGTGCTTAAGGAAAGGTGTAACCACTTACTCATATAGTATCCTACCCTAATCCAAAAGCCTTCATTACAATCCGAAAGAATTCCTACTTGATTTCTAACCGAGTGTGCTTACATTAGTGGCGATCTATATGAGGGGCAAGCCTATGGTACTTGAAGCCGTACTTGTGACATTTTCTTGTGAGAGACGAGTGAACCTTTCATGAACCTTGAGATTGAGTGCTAATTTATTAAGTGAGCTTGGAAAATGGAAAGTAGAGGAGGAATAGTTTAGGGTCCACCATGACCTACATGATAGAACAAGAGTCCTTGATGAGTAAAGTAAATTCTTGAAGCTCAAATGTCACATTAGAACTATATGTCCATGAATATTTGACTTGTCAGCTTTTTGATAATGCATGAGTAGTGTGGGTAATTGTTGGTCCTAACTGATGTGTGAATGGCTCACATTTGACTCGCTGAAATGACCCTTAACTCTTGGAGGTGGGAACTAATTTATTTGCTTGAGGACAAGCAAAGACTTAAGTTTGGGGGAGTTGATAAGTAGGGATTTTGACTACTTATTAGCACCTTTTTGCTTTTGTTTTAGTCCGAAAGTATTGATTTATGTTTCCGAATCTAATGAAAGTGTGAAAATTGCAGGAATGTTGAAAGTTTGGTCTCCCATGATGAATTTTGACTCAAAAAGGAGTGTTCCAAATCACAAAGAAAAAAAGGGCACAGAACTAAAGAAGTGCAGTTCGCAGAAGGATTTATGCCACCGCAGAAGAAAGTGGAAACCGTAGAATTTCATCTGTAGCCACAGATCAAGTGAAAGAGCCCAAAAGGAATTTGGCCAATGTGCGGCCGCAGAACAAGGTCTGCACCGACAAATGATTCAAAGTTCAGAGAGTGTGAAAAAGACCAAGTCCTGAAGCCTTGCTGAAGTGCGGACTGCACAAGAATTGTGCAGCCGCAGAAAATGCTTCGCAGCCGCCATCCAGAATTGTGCGGCTATAGAATCCAAGATCTTACAACTGAAGAAATCTGTGGACCGCACATGGAATTGTGCGGCCGCAGAACCTCCCGAGGGGCATATTTGTCAGCGAATATTGGGCAACTATAAATAGACGAGTTTTATATTTTTAGGTCAAGTTTCGAAGTTTGAGCTGCTGTAGCCATTACATTTTGCCATTTTAGCAATTTTGTGACTATTTTAGTGTTTAAACATTATATTTTATCATTTTAATATTAGATTGTGAGTTTAATTAGCATTTCTTCTTTATTTTCTTCAATTCCCACTATGAGTAGCTAGAATTTTACTAGGGTTGTGACCCGACCCTAGTGTGTAAACCTTATGGGTACTTAATTTAATGCTTGTTTATGATTGAGTGTTGATTATTTAGCTTAGTTTATACTTCAAGTTTAGAATTAATGGTTGCAAATATTGATTCATGCCTTTTTGACTTAGTCTCTACTTGAGAAAGAGGGACCTAGTTTAGGATAACTTGGCTAAAAGGAATTGGGCTAATTGAGGTTTTAATTAGCCTAATTAAAGGGTTCAAACTAGAGTTAGTGAGAACCCGACTTGAGCTCATATCAACTATTTTGTTTGATACCCATTTGGACTTGAGAAAGCCAAATTAGGCAAAATCACTCTTTATCCGAGAGGTATTGAGTGGGTAACGTAGAATTGAGAGCTATAATATACCCCAATCAACAAAATAAGTATTGATGTATTTTACCCATTAGGTGAACACCTAGGTTATGGTCACATCCCTAGGATTTTTAATTGTTTGGAAAAACACCAAAAACACTGATTTGCTTTTAGTTTCTTTTCTTAGCTTATAATTGCTAGAGTAAAATTAGAATTAGAAATCAAAACCTTTTGTGAAAGTGCAATTTAGTTATTCCTTTCGCTTTCGTCAAGTGTATACTCCTAACACCCCCAGTAACGCCTTGTGGAAATCGACCCCGAGTCTTGTTGGGTACTATTCTTCCACTGACCGTTTTCACTCACTATTGAGTGCGGATTGGACGTGGATCAACGCGGAACTCGATCCCATTGTATCAATATCAAGTCCTCCCTTATTCCACCATATCATAACCATTGCAGCGTGCAACCCAATCCATAAACAAATTCAATAAATGAAATCAACCCGACAACTCAATTCACAAGAATCTCTACGATTAAAGAATATGAAAGCAAAACAATAAAGGAACTGCGTACTAATCAAAGGAAAGCTACAAATAATACAAGAGCAACTAAACAAGCCAAGTATGTAGCAGTTAAAGTGTACAAGTAAGACAATTAAGGCATGTAGCAATTAATCATGAAGTCATGGAAGGAACGAACATTTCAATACAAGAATAATTAATGACAAGTAACAAGTTACGGCATAGAAAGCAATTACAATATGTAACAGTTAAGACATGGAATAAGATAATTCATGAAATACGAGAAAATATGGAAACAATTATTTTGACGGTGTATATACACTCGTCACCTCGCATATACACTATTACATACATAATTCATATAACATATAGTTCGATGATTCCTAATTCCCTCAAATCAAGGTTAGACCCAACACTTACCTCACTCCGCAATCAAATCAAAGCTCTACCACGGCCTTGCCTTTCGAACAAGTCTTCAAACCAACCAAATCTAGCAAATTATTGACCAAATGATTCAAAATAAGCTTTAGAAGCCACCCACGAATGAAAGAGGTTCAATTTAGATCATTTTTGAAAAAGTCAACAAAAGTCAACCCCGAGCTCACTTGAAAATCGAGATTCGGACCAAAACCCAATTACCCATTCACTCCCGAGCCCGGTTATGTAATTTATTTCGAAATCCGACCTCAATTCCAGGTCTAAATCCCAATTCTACAAAAAATCCTAATTCTACCCAAATCCCTAATTTCTACCATTAAATTCCTAAATTTGATGTTGAAATCTCATGAAATGTAATGGGTAATTGAAAACAATAGATTAAAGTGACTTACCAATGAATTTAGGAAGAAACATTTCTTGGGTAATCGCCTCTAGGATGTTTAAGGTTGAGAAAATGTGAGCAATGAGCTAAGTCCCCTTTTTATCCTCTTTTACCCAGCTGCGGATGTCGCAATTGCGATATCTTGTTCGCAATTGCGAACATCGCCAATGCGAGAAAGAGGTCGCAAATGTGAATCCTTCTCAGAAAATGAGTCATCACAAATGCAACATTTTGGTTTCAAATGTGAACCCAGATCCGTCGCAAATGCGAACCATCCTTTCGTATATGGGAATATTGCCCAGAAACACGTTGAGTCGCAAATGCGACTCTGCCTTCGCAAAAGCGGCAGTTGCAAGTTCGCAAATGCAAACTTTCTCCTCACAAATGCGAGTCTCCCCAATCCAACCCATGCTCGAAAATGCGAAGCCTTGTTTGCAACTACGAGTTTCGCAAATGTGAGACCTGCATCAGAGCACCAACAATAATGAACGCATCAACTATTCTCCTATGTCCAAAATCACTTTGTAGCCTGTCCGAAACTCACCTGATGTACACAAGTGTAATAACATCGTACAAACTTACTCGCACGATCAAAATACCAAAAAAACACCTAGAACTACGAATCGGACATCAAAATGAATAAAATTTTCAAAGAAACTCAAGAATATGTAAATTTACAACCGGACGTCCGAATCATGTCAAATCAACTCCGTTTTGCACCAAAATTTGCAAACAAGTCATAAATAGTGAAATAAACCTATTCCAACTTTCAAAACCAAAATTCGAACCCGGTATCAATAAAGTCAACCTATGGTAAATCTTAGGAATTCTTCAACTTTCAAAAATGCTAGTTTTCAGCAAAAGGAGTCAAACACAAGTTAGGGACTTCCGAATTAAATTTCGGGCATACGCCCAAGTCGCAATTCATGATACGGATCCACCAAAATCGGCAAAATACTGATCCGGTTCCGTTTATACAAAATGTTGACCGTAGTCAACTCAAATTATTTTTAAGGCTAGATTTCACATTTTCTTCAATTTTTCACATAACGTTTTTTCGAAAAAGTCACGGACTGCGCACATAAATTGAGAAGGGCTAAACGGAACTATTCAAGGTCTCGAAACACATAAATGGAGGCTAAAGCTAAAAATGACCTATCAAATCATCACAATTTCTTTATTACTAATACTACATAAATAGTTAACAATATTTACAATATGAAGGGATAAAATATTCATACTAAAACTATATAAATTAATTAATAATAGAAAAACATATTAGACTATGTAAACAAAAATTTGTTTTTTTAAAAAAAAATTAAGTGAAGGGTAATTCGTATAAAGTTTAATAAATTAGGTAATTTCGTAATTTGACATTTAGCTAAAGAGTTTTTTGCTTTTAATATATTGTAGATGTGTAGCTAATACAATACTAAGTCATTTGGAAGGATGTAGAAAAGAAAATAATACATGTATTGGCTTTGGTATTATTAATCTCTTATTTAGTAGTATTTTTTAACCTATGTATAATTATTTCATGTATTAATTACACACCTTATTTAATAGTATTCTTATACATAGAAAATCATGACATTAGTCATACTATAGTTTTTAATATATGGATAAGTATGTATAATGACAAAATTGCCCTTTCAAAACCTTTTCCAAATTCTTTCCAAAGAATGCAGAGAATAATTTTGTGAACAAATAATTTTTTAAAAAAATTACACAATGCATGTTATTTTTAATAAATCAAAACAAAAAGTCAATATTAAAAAATAATCTCAGCACAACTAACTCAACATTATTAATTCAATATCATTCTTATACACCTACCAAACGAACCCTACTTGTATTACTTATACATTATATTCAGTACTATTATTATACATAGCAAACCGTGATGTTAGCAATACCATGGTTTTTAATACATGGATAGGCATGTGTAAAGATAAAACTGCCCTTTCAAAATCTTTTCCAAATCCTTTCCGACACATATGGAGAGTATTTTTGTAAAAAAAATAATTTTTTAGAAGATTATGCAATGCATGTTATTTTTAAAACACTAAACCAAAAATTCGATAAGAATTATTCCAGTATAGATATTTCCAGCATAACTAATCTCAATATTATTAATACACCTTGTTCATTAATCCATTAGTTTCAATTTATGTGAACCCATTTGACTGGGCACGGAGTTTAAGAAATGAGAGAAGACTTTAAAACTTATGGTATTTACTGATTCACGTATATTTTGTGTGGCTATAAATCATTGCATAAAAGTAAATTATTTCCAATAGGAAAATAGGTCTTTTTTTACACGGACAAAAAAGGGAATAGATTCACAATATAAATTAAAACGGAGGGAGTATTATTTTTATACACTCAATCAAACGACCCATATGATAACACATTGCCACATTGGTAACGCTTTAACTTACACCCATTTCTTTCCTTTCCTCTTACCCAACACTACTAAAAAAAGGGGAACAGCCGACTGGCAAAACCGACCGATGTTGGTCGGTAATTGACAAAAATCGACCGAAAGCTGACCGATGTGTAGCGGTTGGTAATCGTATAATTGGTAGAGCCAACCAATCATTATCGGTCGGTATTTTTTGACCAATTTCGGTCGGTCAATTAAATAACAAAAAAAAGAAAAAATCGCCCCAAAAATAACCGATGTCGGTCGGTATTTTTAATTATGTAAATAGAAAATGCACCATCTAGGAATCGAACTCGGATCTGTTCTGTGGCAGGATACTATTCTACCACTAGACCATTGGTGCATTTTATTTTAAGACTATTTTTTATTTCATTTATACTTTAATTGAATTTATTTTGCCACATCACCTCTCCAATGTTCCTCGATTATATAAATATATAGATTTAGTTTCAGGTTCTTTATTTATTTTGTTAGTTTATATGATTGGTTTTTAATGAGGCAGCAACGGAAAACATACTACTAAAGAAGCTTCGTCAGCAGAAATAAGACCTTAAAATGACAAAGCATACAAACAACGAACCACTACAAAGTTATTAGATAGTCTTTTGCTCGGTAGCAAAGTCCCTACCGCGGAATAAAGTTTACTCTCGGACAAAGATTACCCGATCATTCCCAAGTGCAAGCCACTGGGGGATTGTTAGATAATCTTTGGCTCGATAGAAAAAATTTCTAAGGGGGAGTAAAGTTTTCTATCGAAATGAAGATCATCTAACCATTCACTAGTGTAATCTTCGAAGGAACTAATCTTCCAGTGTTCAAATTTGCATTCTTCGCATTCGAACACTAGGGGAAATGATATGAGAATACGGCAACAATGACTGCCATATCGATCGGGAACACGTAACCCGAAAACAAAGAATACAACAACATTGACTGCCATATCGACCGGGAACGCGAAACCCGAAAACAAAGTTATAACATCGAGGCCGGGGACTGCGCCGCCAGCCTTGTAGAAATAAGTTATACAAATTAGCTACAAGTAATGGCAGTTTGTTTTTAGCACAACGGATGCTTATTTACTTTTGAAAATGGAAGGAATAAAGTAAATTCCTTTTATTTTTATCTTATTTCTTGTCTGAACAATGAATTAATTTTATCATTTGAAAGTTAAATAAGTACTTCAAATTCTAGTGGCGTAATGAATAGGAGACGTCCTCTTCAAGAGTACTGTAAATATAATAGGGCCATCTCTTATGAAACCCTCATGTTAAAGGATTGATTTCGGAAGAATTTATACTCGAAATCCAAATACTATCAATAAAAAACACATCCGAAGCCTCGCATATCTCAGCGAGGAAAACTTACGAGAATACTTAAACATAAAGAATGCAAAGAGAAAAATTTGCACAATACTTGAACGAAAAGTACTTCTATTTATAATAAACGTGCCAAGAAGAAGAACAACAACAAACCCAGTTTGGTCCCATAAATGGGGCTCGGAAACGTATCAAGAAGAACGAGTATCAAAATATGGGAAAGAAAGCAAAAGCTAAGTTGCTGCATCTCCGGAACCCGAGGAATAGAAACATCTAAACCCCTAGGAGAAGTGGGTGGATCTGTCGCCGGCTCAATATCTTGGCCTTCACCATCTTGGCTTTCAACACATCACCTTCTAATTCTTCTTCAGTTCCCTAGAACTAGGAACTGAAACCAGAAGAGTCAGTAGCATCAGGCCAGATCGGAAGATCCCTTCGGGCAGTTTACTCCAGCTCACGGGCCTTAGCGATTTCGGCATCAAAGTCAATGACACCCATCTTGGCCTCTTCCAAGGTTTTTATCCTCATACTATACATAGAATATGTTTTTTCGACAATGAGGGAAGCCGCTCAGGGGTGAAGTTCTTCTTTAAGTCAGTCAACCTTAGCAGAAAGGTTGTCCCGCTCCGATCTAGTAGCCCAGAGGCTGACACCAAGGTCACAGACAGTGGAGTTGAAAATTGTATTGTGCTAAATGACCCTATTATGCCTCTCTTCCAACTGGGCATACATCGCTTCGGCAGGGGTAGCTTCTTCAGCTTTGGAGTTTAAGGGTGCCTCCAAATTACTCAATCTTTCAGTAGAGGAAGCCTGACGATCGAATGCAGTAAAAACGACATTATGGACTTCAACCCATTTGGACCTAGCCTCTTGATTCTTGGCCAAGGGTCACTACCTCTTGCTCGCTTTGTTGCAACCGGGCCTCCAACTCAACGGCCTCAATTGCTCGTGCTTCCAGCTCTGAGTGGCGAGCAGCAGTTTGGTCTCGCTTGGCCAGTAGTTGATTCCGCTCGGAGGTGAGTTCCTCATTTTCAAGAATCAACCTTTGAAGGTCCTCGTAAGCAAGGAAGTTAGCTTGAAAAATAGCAGTACAAATTAAAAACCCTGCCATAACAAAGATAGAAGAAACAACAGAAACATCAAAGTTTATATCGTCGGTGCGTTGTTCATGGCATTGTTCAACAAGCATTCTCCCAAGAGAGGTTGGATTTTATTCATATATTATTCTGAAGCCAAAGGCTTCAGATAGTTAGCACGTTCCACTGGCCAGGACAGCAGACGGCACCCGGTAGAAATCGAGAGGGTGACGCTCCTCCTCCTTTGGGGATCTTCGGAGGGTGTAGAATAATTATGCCCCAAATTCCTATGAAATAGGGACTGGGAAGAGGGACATCCTTATCTCGGGAAACTACGACCGGTGAAGATGACGTAGCAGTGGCTGGTGGCGAAGGCAAGGTTGGCGAAGATGGAGATGAAGCTAATGGCGTTGTAGGTTGAAAAGTAGCTACGACAAATGCAGTGCTGGTTGTTGGTTGCTCATCAACTGAATACGAAATAGATCTGGTACTCAGCCTCATGGTACCGGGAAAGACGACTGGGACCCAAAAGCAAGAATTAGCATCTTCCACTATATCATACTCCCACTTAGAGTGTCGAGGCATCGTCCTCGTTTGGCGTAACTAGCTCAAGAAATTGAGCATTATGTTGAGCTAATAAAGGTCGTCATTTTCTTTATAGCGAATCCCCCTCATCACTGGCTCCTCCATCATCGTCGATCACCATGGTGTCTATAGTCGGCTCGAGCGCGACGCTTATCACCACGACAACCAAGGATGGCTCGGGCGCTGCACTCTTTGCCTTTTTATTTTCTCCCTCATCCGTAGAGGGACGTTGCTTTTTTGTTGCTTGTTCTCCGGTCGGGGACTCCGAGAAGAAGCACTTGTACTAGAAGCAGGCCCGGAGACACTTGTTCGGGTGAAATCCTCCTGTAGCAGCCTCGCCGCATCAACAGGATCAACCAAAATATCCTCCTCGGGTATTGCAATAGAGCCCTGCGGTAGACATGAATCCAACAGGGAAGAAAGTTAAACAACTTTCCTACACGAGAAATAAAAACAAGATAAGTTCAACCTATCATGATTTTTAGTCTTTCACCCATATTTAAGGGTTAGTTCTTTCCACGTACGGGTCTCGGACGTAGTGACATCCAGAATCTTCTGGACCCACTGGTCCAAGCTTTCAACCCTAGGTGGTATCCACCGAGTTGCTGAAATGAGTGAAAGAAGAGGGATCAGTAACTGCATGCGGTAATCTTTAACTAGAAGAAAAGACAAACGAAGAACTTACAAGTACGATTCCATAATTCCGAAAAAGATAGAGTCGTGGTCGGAATAATGTCCCTAGTAGCAACTGCAACGAACCGTTCCATCCACTTGTTGTCATCTTCCATGCTGCTTAGCAAAGCATGGTGGCCATGTTTGCTGAAATTTATCATTCCCCGCAAACAATCTTGGGGGGAATAAAGATTCATTAATTGAGCCAGGGATAGCTCTCTCACATCTCCTAACATAGATGCCAAAAATAAGGGATTGTCCTCCACACAGAAAGACTTACATGTGCCAGGAACACCTCATAATGGATGCAGAGCTCCACGATAATGGAGTCAAGCTCCCCGCTCAAGGAGAACGGTCCCAAAGTGAAGAGATGTGTCTAAAAATACGTGAAACCCTTCTTGGGTAAGGATATCCGCTCCGCTAAGTTAGGAGCGATGATGTTTAAATCATGGAAATGATAGTATTCCTTCACAACAGGAATGTTGGAAGGACAGATGGAAGAAGGATACACGCCAACAGCCCATGTGCGAGGGTTAGTGGAAGGATACTTCTCTTCAAAGTCCTTAGTTGTGATGAGTTTCTTTGGAATAATGGTGCTCGCTGTGGGGGGAGCTGCATCATCAACACTACTTTTGTTCTTTGAGGAACCAGTATTTCTGGAAGAAGAGGCCATTATTATCAGAAGGGAGAGAAGGGTTTTTTCTGAAGAAAAATATTAGAGAAATTGAAGACAAGTACAAGTTGAGTAAAGAAAGTTTGAGAGAGTTTGGAAAATTGCGAAGTGAAATTGGAGAAGTTTGATGTGTATAAGTAAAGGAATAGGCGGCTAAAATTATGGCCATAATTACCTCGATAACCGGCAAAAGTGTTGTTGAATCGTGGAATGACGCGTGTTTGGGGCATTAAATATGGAGAGACGTGTGTCTAATCAACCATCAGAAACTTTTCGGAGGAGGTCAGAGAATGTTTCGCCAAAAAGGTATCTTTACCAACTTCCCGGTGACATAAGGCTATGCCACCGGAAATCATGAGAACTATTTATATAGGATAAAATATGTTCATATTTAATGTTTGCATGATAAAGCGACACGTAAAGCCAAAGACAGAAGACGATCAGGGCCAAGGGCATCGATCTCGTTTGTTATCAGAGAGAATGGTATTCATAAAGGCGAAATAAATGCCTGCCACTCGATAATATTTAATAGAGAATATTCTACAGCATTAAGCGCACGGTCTATTAGAGAGAATATGCCATTCATTGCCTACCGTTACACATTCTTCAATGACCCTCATAATTTTCATTAAAGAGGGGCTTGATAATAGGACTTTGTTCCCTATGTGCAACTATAAATAGTGATCTCTACAACCATTGTTGGGGGACGAATTTTCTGAGGAGCATATATTATACTATGTTCAAAGCTCAATAATATTTTACCTTTTGGCTTATTGATACTGCCATTACTATCTTTTAAAGTTGTGCTCCCGAAACCAAGATTTCTACTGTTTTATCTCAACTTCAAGGTTAAGTCTTACATTCTTGTCTAATTTATTTATAATTTTAGGATCAAATCGATTCAGTTGTTTATAAACCACGTATAAATTCAACTGCACCATTTGTACGGTTAAACAATCTCAATTCTGGAGTAGGGTTTCATCAACAAAATGGATTGCATATATGCATAACTGGAAAAATGCAAAAATACATACGTATAAATTAATCACAATCTAATTATTATGACCCAATTTCTCCTATAGGTCGTGATGGCTCCCAACGTCGTTGCTAGGTAAGCCAACGGTGATCTAACCATGTAATTGTTCTTTTTAATAATTTTTCAAAGTAGTTGAATTTCCTTTATTAAGAAAATAAGGAGTAGAAAATTTAATAAAGTAGTGCGAAAACTAATGAAGGAGGAAATGCAGTGAAATAAATGCTCAAAAACTATAAAGTCTACTAGCATATTTTCAAGACCTGGTATCACAAGTGTATGAGTGACCAGTATAATATACAAAACACTAAACTACTGTCTGAAATAGGGTAGACAGAAAATAATTACAAAAGAGAGACTGCAGGTGCTGCAGGACAGACTCAGAAAGCAGCTCACCACTAAGCCTATGGGTAATGGGGGTGCGCGCCTGAATGGACACCAGATGCACCTGCCTCAGATCCTGCACGATTAGTGCAGAAGTGTAACGTGAGTACATAAACAACATATACCCAGTAAGTATCCAATCTAACCTAGAAAAAGTAGTGACGAGGGGTCGACATCGACACTTACTATGGGCCAATAATAAAATACAAAAATGCTAAATAGGAATGGAATATGTGAATAATAAAAATAACACAATAGCAAGTAGTGAATAAATGATTCTGTAACTGATAGTAAATTCCAAAATCTCCATTTAACACATACTAGTTCCAAATCAATTTCGGTCATTAAATAAATTATAACCTCTCAAGCCATAACGTAATATCAAGTGTAATCGGGCTCCGAGTATTATCATGCACGATTTATGCCGAGGTCGTACGACCCGATCCAAAATACTGTGTGCACTACCGAGGGTCGAACGACACGAATCATAGATGCATCTATTATACTGCCGAGGCGAACAGCCCGCTCCCATGAGAGTATAGAAGTTTACCTCGCTCACGGACGTACTTGCGACACGAGTGGACATGGATTTCTCAGAGTTATTACGTATTTATCAATTCTTCCCAAAAATAAGAAATCTAAATTGGAAATTTGCAACTTTAAAATCCCTAGTCTTAGCTTTATTTAAGATAATTAATATGCATAACAAATATAATATTACAATTAAATCATGATGTAGATCTAAGACTACCCCGACATTTCATGAAAAATAGCTACGCACGGACTCTCATCACCTAGTGTGTACGTAGCTCCCCACACAAGTAGTACACAACAAGATACACCTAAGGGGATGAGTTCCCTCTTACAAGGTTAGGCAACAGACTTACCGCGTTCTCAAGCTCACTTTCGGTCTACAAATCCGCTCTAAATCCTCAACTTGGTGTCAAACAATCCGAAACTAGCCAAATATTATATAAATTAATCAATATACACTCACAAGTTCATAATTTAACTATAAAAGTAACTATCCAACTCAAATTGAAAGATTCCTAAAATTCACCCCAAGGCCCACGTGCCCGAATTTTGGAAATTGTCGAAGATAAATGTTACACATAACCTCACGAACTCAAATATATAATTCTCACGCAATTTTATAATCATTTTCATGGTTAAAATCTATTTTTATCAAAATATAGGTTTCTCAACTAAACCCATAATTTTCACAACTTTACATGTTAAAATCTACCCATAATCTATGTATTAAACTTACATTGGGTAGGAATTACTTATCTTCAATAGCTAGGTGGAAACCCCTCTCCAAGAAGCCCTAAAATCGTCCAACAAAAGAGAGAAATGAACAAAATAGCCAAAATCCCGACTTTAATAAAGTCTCTGCCTAGCTGCCCCTTCTTCGCGAATGCGAAAAGGGACTCACGATCGCGAAGGCAAAGCCTGCCCAGGCCCTCCGGATCCTCTTAACGAACGTGACGGGGTCCTCACGATCGCGAAGTCTAGGCCAGCCCAAGCATCGCGAACGCGATTAGCCCTTTCGTGAATGTGCAGAGCAATGACCCACAGACCCCTTGGCCCAAAATTCTTATACGCAGACGCGACAAGGCCACTGCGAACGCGAAGGCCACAAGTCCTAAAGCCTCGCGAACGCGAAGGCCACAAGTCCTAAAGCCTCGCGAACGCGGCCTCGTCTTCGCGAATGCGAAGAGCAAAAAGTCCAGTCCCCCGAATCCTTCATCGCGAACGCGAGGGTCCTTCCGTATTCGTGAAGAAGGAAATCAGAACAAGCACACTAGCAGTTTTGGACTTAGCTCCGGACGGTCCAAAACGCACTCGAGCCCCCCGGGACCCCGTTCAACTGCACTAATAAGTCCATAAACATAATACGGACCTACTTGAACTCCCGAAACTTGTAAAACAACAACGAAACTAAGAATCGCACCCTAAAACCAAATTGAATCAAGTTATGAACTTCAAGTTTTCAACTTGCTCCGAACGCGCCGAATCATACTTAGACTACTCAGAATGACATCAAATTTTGCGTGCAAGTCTTAAATCACCATACGGAACTATTCTCAGACTCGAAATCCCAAACGTACCTCGATAGCACCAAAGCCTACTTCAAACCAAATTTAAAGAACTTGAAAACCTCTAATATGCCAACTTTAAATACTAAGTGCCGAAACACTCCCGGGTCATCCGAAACCAGATCTGAACACACGCCCAAGTCTAAAACTATCATACAAATCTATGAGGACCGTCAAATCCAAGTTCCGAGATCGTTTACTACAAATGTTGACCCAAGTCAAACTCAACCCTTTTAAGCTAATATTAAGGAGTTAAGTGTTCCGATTTCAACCCGAACCCTTCCAAACCCGAACTAACCATCTCCGCAAGTCATAAAATAGTAAAAGCATATACGGGGAGTCTTATTTAAGGGAACGGGGATATAGAAAGAAAAATGACCGGTTGGGTCGTTACATTAATGGTACAAAATTATTTAAAAAGCAAATATTATCAATTATTGTATGTGTTTCTTAATCCTTTTATGGTGGCTGCGCAACCAACCGTGACGGTGGATGACAAGAACCAATAAGTCTATCT
>AWOL01S0059635.1:10397-36724 GCA_000715115.1 Nicotiana otophora
GAGCGAGGTAAGTGTTGTGTCTAACCCTGACTTGAGGGAATTAGGAACATTAGATTATTTGCTAAGTGAAATTCATGTGAGCGGTGTATATGTGAGATGACGAGTACCTATGCGCCGCCAATTTACCGGTTTTTCCATGTTTCTCTATTTTTTCGATATTATCTCATTCCTATGCCAAATTGCTACGTGTTATACTAGTGTTGTTCAAATTATCGTTCTTATCATGTTTACGGAATTTTCTGGTGATAATTGAGTTTTTATTTCAAATTTAAGATTGATATTATGGAACCAAATGTTAAAGTAAAGTTTGTACTTGTTATTATATCTCCCTGTTGTTATTTATACATTGCATTATGGTAAGAGAGAGTACTAATACAGGAAGGGTGATACCGTGCCATATTGTGAGTATTAATGCACGAAGGGTGATGCCGTGCCATATTGTGAGTGTTAATGCACGAAGGGTGATGCCGTGCCATATTATGAGAGTAAAAGCATGAAGGGTGATGCCGTGCCGTTTCTATTAATTTTATGGTGAGACTGAGAGTAAAAGCACGAAGGGTGATGCCGTGTATTCTTCTTTACTGTATTCACTATTTCTGTTGATTCATGGTATATTGACTGCCCCAGTGATCATTCTGTTATAGTTCTTTATCTTGTATTTCCCTCAGTATGTCTCCCCTCCCGATATTTCCTGTTTAGTTCTTCATTCTTGTTATTTGTGTATACACTGTTAAATTATACAGGTTGATTGTAGGTGCCTTGCCTTAGCCTCGTCACTACTTTGTCGAGGTTAGAATTGACACTTACCAGTATATGGGGTCGGTTGTACTGATGCTGAACTCTGCACTTTCTGTGCAGATTTTGATACCGGCTGAGGTTGATCGAGATTTGCTATTGGTCCGCTGTCCGGAGACTCAAGGTAGATCTGTCGGCGTTCACAGACCTTGAAGTTCTCGTCTTTATTTTTATGTCCTACTGTTTTCTTTCATTCAGACAGTTGTATTTCTTTCAGACTATTACTTGTAGTAAGTTCTAGAATGCTCATGAATTATGACTCCAGATCCGGGTGGTAGTAGTTAACACAGATTTATGATATTCCGCACTTATTATATTTTATCGTAGTTAATTATTACTAATTACTGAAATAAAATAAGTAATTGGTAAATGATTCTCTAACGTTGGCTTGCCTAGTAAGTGAAATGTTAGGCGCCATCATGGTCCCGTCGGTGAGAAATTTCGGGTCGTGACAGTACCGATCCTTCAGACTCTACTAAGCTTGCTCGTCACTCGTGAGACCTATGTAACCTAGGGCTCTGATACGAACTGTCACAACCCGAAATTTCCTCCTTCGGACCGTGATGGCGCCTAACATTTCACTTGCTAGGCAATCCAACGTTAGAATAATATTAACTAATTTTTAAACCATTTTTTAATTATTAATAATCAAGAAAACTAACGCGGAAGCAAAGTTTGAAATATAGTAAAATAATCCATAAAAATAACGGTGTCTAAATACCATCCCAGAATTGGTGTCACAAGTGCACGAGCTTCTAGAATAAATATAAATAAAGGTCTGAATAAAATAAAGTTGTATGAAAATAAACACACAGCTAAAGTAAAATAGACGGGGACTTCAGAACTGCGGACGTCATGCAGTTATACCTCAAGTCTCCTCTGGTAGCTGAAATTCGAGCAATTCTATGGTACGTCGCTGGGACCAACTCCAAGATCTGCACAAGAAGTGCAAAGTATAGTATCAGTACAACCGACCCCATGTACTGGTAAGTGCTGAGCCTAACCTCGACGAAGTAGTGATGAGGCTAAGGCGGTTCGCTTACATTAACCTGTACGCAATATTAATGACAACAACAAATAATATAAATAAAACAGGTAACTCATTCATAATAATTGAAGCCAACTCAGCAGTCATAATCCATTATCATTTCAACCAATTCTGTTGCAGCGTGCAACCCGCTCTCACAATATATTCACACTTAATTCAGTTGCAGCGTGCAACCCGCTCTCCCAATATATATATTCCTTTTAAACAAGTCTGTCATATATTTATTTCAATCAAGTATATACATATAGACTTTTAAATAAGTCTGTTGCGACGTGCAATCCGATCCCCCAATATTGACTTTTAAATAAGTCTATTGTGGCGTGCAATCCGATCCCCCAATATTGACTTTTAAATAAGTTTATTGCGGCGTGCAATCCGATCCCCCAATATTGATATATTTACTTTCAGTTCCGTTGCGGCGTGCAACCCGTTCCCCCAATATATATATAACTTTAAACAACTCATAATGTAAATAAAAATTACTCCAATAAATACCACGTCCAATGAGAACTATTAAACATCAAGGCACATAATAATTATAATTTATTTATGAACAAACAATGGCAATAACAATTTATTTTAAAAATCAGGGAGAAAATAAACAGTTTAATATTTAATATGTTAAATGTCAAGTAGCAATTAGAGCACATAATTCAAATAAGCATGTAACAATTATTACAGGAATTTAAGAATTAATATTTGGCAAAGAATAGGAGAGAAACAATTATTATAAAAATTAATTTATGGTTTAAAATAATTTATGATTTTTCAAATAAGCAGGCGAACAATAAATTTCATGACGTATAGACACTCGTCACCTCGCCTATACGTCGTTCACAGGCATTTCACATAATAAATAATTTAAGGGTTCTATTCCCTTAAGTCAAGGATAACCACGACACTTACCTCACTTTGCAAATTCCAATCAATTACTCGACCACAACTTTTCCTTTTAAATTTGTCTCCAAAAGCTTCAAATCTATTCACAAACAATTCGATATACTCAATACGAATCATAGGAATTATTTCCATATGAATTTATAAATTTTCCGGATAAAAATTCCAAATGCATTAAAATATTTAGCAGTGGGACCCACGTCTCAAATCCTGAAAAAACTTATGAAATACGAACACCCATTTCGAGACTAGTCCAACCATACAAAAAATTATCCAATTCCGATGTCAAATGGACCTTCAAATCTTAAATTTTTATTTTTGGAAGATTTTATAAAAATCTGATTTGTCTTCCATAAATTCACCGATTCATGATATAAATGAGTATGAAATCATGAAATATAATCAATATATGATAAGGAACACCTACCCCAATATTTTTCCGTGAAAATCGCCCAAATATTACCTTACCCGAGCTCAAAATTTAGAAAGGGTTGAAAATGGGTCGAAACCCCATTTCCAGAACTTAAGTTTTGTTTTTCAGATTTTATTCATCGCGATCACGAAAATTCGTTCGCGATCGCGTAGAACAACTTTGCCCAGATTCATTTTACCCTTCGCGATCGCGAAGCACATTTTTGCACAGGCTGCCACTTTGCTCTATGCGAACGCGACATCACACACGCGAACGCGAAGCAGAAAACCCGTAGACCTACGCGATCGCGGACCGTTTCATGCGAACGCGAAGAACAAATTTGAGTACCCCAGCTTCTGCCTCATTTCCACTTTGCGAACGCGAGGACTCGATCGCGAACGCGAAGCTTTGCACTTCGACCCTTCGCGAACGCGTGCCCTCGGTCGCGAACGTGAAGCACAATTGTGCTACTCCAACTTTCCTCTTTGCGATCGCAGGAATGGCTTCACGATCACAAAGAACAAAACACCAGATGACAGCAGAAGCTAAAAACCAGATTTTTCAAGTTAAAATCATCTCGTATCCTATCCGAAACTCACCCGAGCCTTCGGGGCTCCAAACCAAACATGCACACAAGTCTTAAAATATCATACAAACTTGCTCGCGCGATCAAATCGCCAAAATAACACCTAGAACTACGAATGGATACCAAATCAAAGGAAACTTTCAAGAAAACTTTAAAACTTATATTTTTACAACCGGACGTCCGAATCACGTCAAATCAACTCCGATTCTCACCAAATTCGGCAGACAAGTCATAAATATTATAGTGGACCTATACCGAGTTCCGAAACTAAAATACGGACCCGAGGTCAATAAATCCAACTTCAGTAATTTCTTAAAACTCATTAAGCTTTCAAGCTTTTAATTTTTCATCAAAATTCCATATCTCGGGCTAGGAACCCCGGAATTCAATTTCGGGCGTACGCCCAAGTTCCAAATCATGATACGGACCTACCAGAATTATCAAAATACTGATCCGGGTCCGTTTGCTTAAAATGTTGACCAAAGTCAACTTAGTTGAATTTTAAAGATCTATTTCACATTTTAATCCATTTTTCACATAAAAACTTTTCAAAAAATTATACGGACTGCGCACGCAAGTCGAGGAATAATAAATGGTACTTTTTGAGGTCTTAAAATACAGAATTACTTATTAAATTTATTTATGACATTTTGGGTCATCAAAGATACCATAATTTTCAAGGATCTTCAGTCCTGTGGATCACACATTGATGTCTAATTATCGTCCTAATCCGTCTAATTATTTTCAAAAGCAACAAATTAATTTCAAAAGATTAACCAATTCCTATTAAAGAAAATCAAAGAGCTCAACTCATGCACGATAACGATCAACGAATTTTCCAAAAACTATAATTAATCAACAACTTGTTTGGATGGTTGTTACGTGTTGTATTGTATCGTATTGTTACTTTAAATAAAATATTTATTTCGCTTGTTACTTAAAATTTATTGTATCGTATCGTTTAAATCCGTCATTATATAACGACAAAAAATGTCACTTTATATAATGGCCAATATGATGTGGTCACGCTGTTTTCTTATTTTGTTTTTCTCTTATCTTGCCCTCTTTTATTATTAAATAATCATATTTCATCTTTTACCTTACTTTTTTATAACGACGGCAAACAATACAATCTATCCAAATATTGTAAACATCAAAACAATACAATATAGTACAACGCAATATTATATGATAGATTACAACAACAACAACAACAACAACAACAACAACAACAACCCAGTATAATCCCACTAGTGGGGTCTGGGGAGGGTAGTGTGTACGCAGACCTTACCCCTACCCTGGGGTAGAGAGGCTGTTTCCAAATGACCCTCGGCATCCTTCCCTCCAAGAACTCCCCACCTTGCTCTTGGGGTGACTCGAACTCACAACCTCTTGGTTGGAAGTGGAGGGTGCTTACCATCAGAGCAACCCACCTTGTTATAGATTACGAAACGATATATAACAACCATCCAAACAAGCGGTAAAACCCATAAAAATCTAAAAATACAAACAAAACCTAATTAGTAGTGTGATCACTTTCGTCTTCAACTCTAACCTTTTCCTCTTCCTCTTCAGTACAGTAATCGGACGTGATATTAAATATCTTCCTAACAGCATTCGCCGACTTGTTCTTAATCCTATCAGCTATCGACTGACACAAAAGATCGAGCAAACCCTTAATGTCAAGGTAATTAGTAGCCAATACAAGTTCAAACAGGTCTCTGTAACTCTTCCCATTCACGAATTCCTTGTCGAAATTTTCGATTTCTTCTTCGTTCGTATCCGTCTTCTCAACGGCGTGTTTCATCATGTATTCTGTAATTTTGATTAGGGTTTGAGTATCGACGTTTGGGAGTGGGATTATGGTGTAATCGTCCTCCACCATGTGTTTTATGGTTATTGATTGAACGGCGACGGATTCTTCGATCTCAAATTCGTCGCCGTTCGAGGATTTTAAGATCAACATCTTCTTTTGCTCAGTAGGTGATGCCATTGATTGATGAATGATTTTAGGAGAAATTGAGAGGAAGAAAAACCCTAGAAAAAAAAACTCAAATATATTGAGAGGGTGTAAATGGAGTGGTATTTATAGACGTGATTTTTTTTGAAGAAGAAGAATTAACTTAAATATCCATTTAAATTAAATATTACTTGTGGATGTATAATATGTGTATAGTTCAGGTATAATTTGTATATAATCAGTATATATAATCTATGTATACCAGCTATGAAAATTAAATAATGAATTCGGCTGGCTATTTGTGTAAAGAATCCTTTTTTTCCCTTTTCTTTTTGGTTTATGAAAAAGATCCGAAAACCTTTTTATTTTCTCACACTTCTAAAAACTTCTGAAGTTAGAGAAAAGAAACTTGTTAAAGTAAGTTTTTGGTTTGATGAATAAGGACATTTAATATTTACAGGGTGATCAATTTTGTTTTTTAACTAGAGTAATTTTTATAATCTCCCTATAATTTTCCTATTATTTCATGCTAATTATACTTTTTTTTAAATATAATTTCGAAGGTTAGTTGTTGGGTTGTATTTCATCCAAAAGATAGTTCAAGGAGGGATAGCAAAGATATGGTCTATCCTTCAAAAAAGGGCACTTGTAAACTTATTCATATGCTCAACCAGAGGAAAAAAAACTTAACAAACAAAAACGTTCGATTGTCATATTTTGTTCTAGTACTAGGTATTTGGTTTTTGTTCAAATGATACGACACAGCAGCACCGTTGGGTAGCTGCTGTGTCGATGAGAAGTAGAAACTGTCATTTTGTGTTGTTTCTGAAAATGTTTAAGTTTTATGCACTGAGGGTATAATAAATATTTTATAATTACATCACTTATTAAGTAATTACACGTAAAAAAAATTACAAGAATTAATTAGTTTTCGGTTTGATGATATAAGGAGATAAAATATTTATGGGGATGAAAACTAATACTGAAGTTATTAGAGAAAATAAACTTAATTAAGCTTTTGGTTTGATGAATAAGGACATAAAATATTTTTGGGTGATAATGGCGTTGTTTTACAATTTCCCTATAAACTTTCCCCAAAATACATCATGTACCTTTTTCATGCTAAATTGCTTATTTTTTAAATGAATTTAACCCATTGCGACGACTAATGAGTCCACTGACCATAGCAGGTATGATATTTGGGGAAAGTAATATGTGAGTAGGGTGATTCAATTCATAAACACTGTTAGTAACTATAACTTTAACTTATATTCTTATCGATAAAATCGTAAACAAAAGTGAATGTGCCACTTAATGAGTTTGGAGGAACTTCCTCCAATTTCCTGTGAAATTATCGGCCGTATAAGAAAAAAAATTACGCATAATATTATATTTTGTAGATTTTGATTGCCAATATTAAACAATACTTATATTTATCAGGGGCGGATGCACCTTTAATACTATGTATCAATACTGTGAGGAAACGGATAAATACGAAAAAATGATACCACTTCACAAAAATTATCTCTTAATGTGTTGTTTGTATGTTTGATTTTGTTCTAAGAGGTCAAAGGTTCAAACCTCAACTAGCACATTATTTTGTAAATATTTGAGAGAGTGGACTTTTTCTAACTTAAAACTCAACAAAATCAATATATTAAAGCTATTTCTTATTTAAAAATATGATAATTAAAGTTATTATTCTCGTTCTTTTATAAATTTCGACACCGCTTATAAAATTTGATACCTACGCCCCTGATGTTAACTTGTGAAAGATTTGTGATATGGGAATTACCTATAGTATTTAATCAAATAGAGAAAATGCGCTTAATATAAATAATCTATGTACAACATTCTCTACATTATTAATTATCACATTACAATTAATTCGTTCACTATTCATCATTATAATAATTACGTTATTGACTTATTATTAATCACGGGATAAATAATTATCCATTATCTATTATATTTTCTTTAAAGATTGTTTTCTCCAACGTGAAGTTTCTAGAAGTGTGAAAGAAAACAAAAGTTTTCCTTTTCTTTTTAGGATTAGGATCTTTTTCATAAATTAAAAAGGACAAGGAAATATAATACGTAAAACAACATCAATCGTTACCTATAAATAGCAACATCTTCCCCTTCTCAACACATAATTCTACCTTTCGACTTTTCTCTAGGGTTTTCCTTCCTCTCCCTTATTTCTCCTTATAAAATCATCAACAAATCAATGGCCGCCTCCTCCTCTTCCTCCTCAGCAACATCTGAGCAGAAGAAGATGTTGATCTTAAAATCCTCCGACGGCGACGAATTTCAGTTAGAAGAAAACGCCGCCGTTCAATCCATAACTATTAAAAACATCGTGGAAGACGATTACACCGTCATTCCACTCCCTAACGTCGATACCAAAACCCTAATCAAAATTACAGAGTACCTAAATACGCACGCCAATGAGAAGATGAAGTCCAACGAAGAAGAAATCAAAAACTTCGACAAGGATTTCGTGAACGGGAAGAGTTACAACGATCTGTTTGAACTTGTATTAGCTGCTAATTACCTTGATATTAAGGGTTTAATGGATTTGTTATGTCAGTCAATTGCGGATAGGATTAAGGATAAGTCGTATATGGCTGTTAGGAAGATATTTAATATCACGAGTGATTATACTGAAGCGGAATTGGAAGGGGTTAAGAAGGAACATCCTTGGGCACATGAAGGAGTAGAAATTGACGATTCTACTAATTAGGGTTTTGTTTATGTTTTTAGCTTTAATTAAGGGGGTTTAATTAAGTTGTTGGAAATTTTGTTGATTGTTTATGGTTTTTACTTTAGTTTTATGTAGTTCAGGGTTTTGAGTTTTTAGTCTTTATAGAATATTATGGATTCTTGGAAACTTCTATTATTACTGTTTAAACTTAGTTGGGTTTTATGTTTTTATTTTCAACTGGAATTGAATAATTTTTAAACTTTGTTTGTTGCTTTTGTGGTCGATCAAAAACTCCGTACACATTACTCCTCTCATATCTTACTTATGCGAGTATATTGGATTAGTACTCCTCTCATACCTTACTTATGCGAGTATATTGCATTAGTTTTGTTATTGTTGTTTGTTGTTAGATGTTATTAGGTGTTCAAAATCTTTCAAATTGTAGAAAAATCCTTCGAATCCACTCGGTGATTTTTTTCATTTTTTTCAAAAGCACTGATGAGCAGAGTTATTACTTAGAAATAGTTGAACTTTGCTCAAATCAGTGCAATCCCATTATCAAAATCAAAGGGAAGAAAAGGAATTATTAGGACGAGAGAATTGATATGCGTGAAATACTACTTCCTTCCTCTCAAATTATTTGTCTTGTTTTTCCTTTAAGGAATAATTATTTTTAGAGATCAAGAACAAATAATTTGAGAGGGAGTAATTATCTCTTGTAGTAATTGACTGCTCCGTTTCTTCTATATGTGTTTTTCCTGTAGAACTAAGCGTTAAATTAAATAATGATCTATTTTAAAGAGAATTAAGTTGAAAATATATTAATTAACTTGAGCGACACTCAAATCTCGAGCTCATTTTATTGTCATGGTCTTGTCTCTGCCTCCCATAGCGTTGACGTTATTGTATTCAGTATTTCTTCTAGAATTCAATTCTTTACTTCTCTCCTCCTGCCTATGGCGTTCATATCCATGACCATCTCTTCTTCTAATCTTCCAGAATTCCTTATGTTTAGAGATTCTGGTTCTCATAATTAGGGGGTGACAAATAGGCAGGTCGGGTCGTATGGGCGGATCGAAAAATGAAAATATAAAAACGGATAAATTATCTGATCTGACTCATATTTAATACGGATAAAAAATGGATATGAATATTCATATTATCCATAGCACTTTTGGGAGAATTCCTAGTATCCCAAACTTGATGAACCTCCAATTTTAGTCTTTGTGAATGTAAAAGTTAAACTCATTGGTTATCCATTTTTCAAGCATGATATGGATCTTATCCATATTTAACCCATTTCTAAAAAGTTCATTATCCAACCCATTTTTTAATGAATAATCTTGATGGATAACTATTTTTTTTAATCCATTTTTCCTCCACTACTCATAACGTTTCCACCTCTAAATATCTTCCCCCACTACAAAAAAGGCTAAAAATCATTTACACCCCCGAAATTTACTTTAAAAATTAAACTCCTCCTCTACTTTGAACAATTATCATTCTCACCCTCATTTTGCGGTTGACTTTTTAAAATGTCTAGTTTAACCTCTACATTATCAATATTTATCTCTTTTCGTTTTATATTTTTTACTATTTTAAAATCATGATATTTTTTTCTTTTCTAATATATCTATGTTATGAACTTACCTATGTAATAATTAAGTTTTATTTAAAAATTGGTGATCAAGCATATAATTTGATGACGTTGAGTAATAAAAAGGATGAGTAGAATAAATAATTTGCTTTTATCAATAATTTATTAATACCAATCAAATTAAAAAATCTATTTATACAATTGAGAATAAAAAATAATGAGAACCGTATAAAATATATTCAATGTAGGTAATATACAATTTTATAATTATTAAAGAAAATGCACATTCTATAACAAACTCCTAAAAGATTATCTATATACCACTGATAAAACGCAACTAATATATACTTAATGGTGTTATATTAAAATAAAAATCATAACAATATGTAAATTTTGTGATAAAATTATAAAAGGACTATTCTATTTGTAATTTTAATAAATTTAGATTACAATTTATGATTAAGTATAACATAATTTAAATTATAGGTAAAATCATTAAAATAGCATATAAAATAAAAAAAGAGTATTATATATTAGAGGGAATTGAATATAACAAGGGATAAAATAGACGGTGTATAGGTAAAAGGGGGTGAATGATAATTTTTCAAAATAGAGGAGGGAGTTTAATTTTTTAAAGTAATGTTGTGGGGTGTAAATGATTTTCACCTCTACAAAAAAGTAAAATTAGCTAACAAAATTTCTTGATAATTTATCGCTAATCTGTAGCTAAATATATAGGATTAACGATGAATTTTTCTGTTCAATTACAGAATCTATTCATCACTAATTTCTGTTTTTAAGTAGTGCCCTCTTATTTATTTTTGGATTAATTTCAGCGCATCTTTGTAATTTACCACGTCTCCCAAGTTCGTTAATATCATCACCGACATTTTTGTGTGGGGAAGGAGGGATTTTGGGTGGTTACACCAAAGAGGAAGAGGAAAATGTTAGAGATGAACATAAGTGGGCACATGAAGGAAACGAAATTAACCACTCAACTAATTAGGTTTTGTTCGTGTCTTAATCTTTAGGGTTTTTGATTAGTTTGTTTTAATTAGTTTCTGGCAACATTTTCCCAATCATTATGGTTTTTGTTTTTGTTTTATAGGTTTTAGGGGTTTTAGTAAAAATATTTACATAATATAGTTGTTTACCCTCAAAATCAGATAATAATTGAATTTGTAAGTGACTTTAAATATATGCGGATTAACTTGACATAAAATGATAAATTAAGTTTCAATTGAAATAAATGATGAAAAAATAAATTCAAACCATACGAATTGGACAATTTCAGTCTTGGAAGGCCAGTCACCCTCAAACCGGATGCACTTCAATCGGTATCAAGATACAGAAGAATAAGAGCTTAAAGAGAAAAATAATAATGTATTGCTCTTGAATGAGCGTTACAATGTATTTTATGAATTATCAGACCCCCTTTATATAGTAGAGGAGTCCTACTTTAGGTACAATTCTATAAACGGTAAATAAATCTCTTGATTTACTGATTGACGGTCCCTCATCGATACGTGTTGTGATTCCCGCCGTAATATCCAACCGGTCACGGATATTTCGGCCTTCTGTTGGCTATGCTAACAATGTTTCTTCGAACTCCTTCGAGCTAGGACCGATTCCGGGATCACGGTCTCGATATTCTTCGAAGGCAGGCGTTCTGCCCCCGAGTTCTAACCCAGTGGGAATTGGGGTCGATCTTCAGTCCTTCATTGCCACATTTCGAGCGTGATCTACCATGTCGCAGGCGAGCTCGATTTTGATCGTATACAGATAGTCCTCTCGTTATTTGGAGAGTAGACGACGTGAAACGACATGAGCATCCGATTCTTACTTTGATACCCCGTGACAGAAATGACAAATCAAACGAAACGTCTCGTCAGTCAAGTCTTAATGGCATTAAATGCTTGTCAGCCGCCGGTCGGCCATTCTTGGATGCAAACCGCCATTGAAAAACTATAAATACCTCTTCATTTGTTCATTTAAACTTTACATCCAAGCCTTCTACCCTCGTACCTTAGAAATCTCAATACTTTCTGGCACTTATATCCCGGTTATTTGAGATCTTTTGTAAGAACTCTTGTTCGTTTTCATCTCAAGCTATCAAGTGCATTCCTTTAACTTCCTCTTTTTCCTTATTTTCCCTCCAGTTTTCAAAAAAATGGCGAAGACTTCAAAAACCATTCCCCAAAAAGAAACTCCTTCCTCCTCGCGGCCGGCTGCCGAGGCTAAAGAAACTGTTTCTCGTACTGCCGTTGATGAACCAGTACCGGAACCCCCTTTCAAAATGTTCATCCCCGGAGGATGCTCGGTAACTGTCGATTTCAAGGTCAAAAAACCTTCCTCCGTACAAGGTCGATGTGAGGAGGTCTCGAGGTACATAGCTCGATCACCGAGGAAGTCCTCCCTACGGTCTGAAACGATTACAACTCTACCGGTAAGGGCATAATGATCCCTGACCCCGACGAAGCCATCACCACCCATGTCGAGGGATAACAAAGTGTTTACACTTATCCCTTTACATTGGGCCTGATGGACCCGGTCATCGTTGAATTCTGCAAGAGGTATGAGGTATGCCTCGGTCAGATTCATCCCTCGTTCTGGAGGATCGTGATCCTCCTCCGATTCTTCGTGAGTAGAATTGATGGTTGTTCGTTCACCATCGACCATGTCCTACGCTTGTACAGTCCTCGAATCTTCCGGGGGGACTGATAAAGCTCGTGCGCCGGGCCAGCAAAGCCCCGTTCTCGAGTATTTATGAAGACATAGATCAAGGCTGGCAAGGCCGTTTTGTCCGAGTAAGGACTTCAGATTTGATCCCAGTTGTGCATATGTCGTTTCCCGAGAAGTGGAATACATCACGTAAGTATAATTTTGTTTTCAAAATTTGATTTTATGTTTTTCTTCCTTCCTTATTATTGGTGCTTTGTGGTGGTGCAGCTGTTGTTCGGGTCCCGAATGCAGTCCCTCGACTCAAGGAGTGGGTTGAGGGTATCGTATCATAAATGCCCTATTCCGAGCGCTCATGGCGCGAGCTTTCGAAGGGTCATTGAGAGGCTCGTTCTCATGGTGAGATTCCTTTCCTAAGTAAGTAATCTTTGGGTTCCTCTTGTGTCATTAAGTTCTCACTTGTTTTATTTCTTTTCGCAGGTTTATCCAAAGATGTCAAACTGAGGCCTCCAGTCGGTAGCGAGGACTTACCTACCGAGCCCCCTTCTCCGATTAGGCCGAAGAGAAGAAAAGAAAAAGGGCTCCGAGTTCTCCGAGCTCGGAGTTGAAGAAAACAAGAAGAAGGTTGGTGCGCAAGTCTAAAGAAAGCACCAACGCTCGAGCACCATCTTCGGATTCACTCTATCGGTTGAGGGACGAATCTGAAGAAGAAGGTGAAGCCTTTGTCTGATGGCCCGCGTGCCGCCGCAACTTGAAGGGCAAGGGGCCTCCGAACCGGAGGGAGGCGAGGTTGATCTGCCTCCGGTTAGGGTGGACGATAAGGAGGTCGAGGCTTCCCGAGATGCAGGCAATGCCCCGGAGGAAGTACATGGTATGATAGACATCACTGAGTTGCCTTCGTTCACTGAGTCCATGTATAACGAGGCTCAGACGGTGAACGAACGTCCCAACGAGGGGGCCCACGAAGCGGACAACCCCTGACACAGTTTTTTTGATGGCGTGGATTCTACCGCCATGGAGGATATCACCGGATTGGGTGACTTAGAGGTGTCGAAGAAGAGTCCATCTTCAGGAACAAGAGGGCCTACCTCAAGCCCAAAATTGATCAACCGGTTCCCAACTCCGAGCGTGGATCCTGACCGAAAGCGATCCATCATCATCTCCATTTCAGAGGATGACCGGGTCCTCTCCGCCCATGTAGGGGTGTCCAGTTACCTTCGGTGTGTGGTGACCGAGGAAGACCAAGCCAAGATGAATGAGGTAGATGCACCCTATCTGTTCAACGAAGCACAACAGACGCTAAACCAGGTAATTTCAGATATTTCTTGATGACTTTAACTTGTACTTAGACTAATTTATAGATAACCCTAACATTTTTCTTTGTGTATGTAGGCCTCAATGCTTCATCATTAAACTTTTCTTCGATATCAGGACGAGCTGAACCAGCTTGAGGCTGAGGTCCGAGGGCTAACTGAGAAAAGAGATACTTACAAACTTCTCAGCGAGCAGCGTGAAGGGCAGGCTAAGGGCCTCCGAGCTGAGCTGGAGGTGGCTCGGAAGAAGCATGCCGACCTGGTCGAATAGGTAAAAATATTTGAAGCTAGTGACGATTAGCTAGACTCAGTGACTAGTAGTCGGAATCCGCAGGTCCAACAGAAGATCGATCGGATCGACCAACTCCGACCTGTGCTGGATGTAGTCAAGGATGATGCCGAAGAATGGAGAGGCATGATGGATTGCATGACCTCGAAAAAGGAGAATGCTCGAGCACAGCTGACTTCGGCTGAGGTCCAGCTTCTAGCGGCAAAGGAGAAGGCCGAGGCACGGGCCCAAAAGGTTGAGGAGCTCCAGTCTCATCTAAGCTCGGTCGTCTCTGATCGATAAACTCTTGCCAAGGAGCTCAAAATGGCCAAGTCGGTGGTTGTGGTGGTCAAAGACGATGCTGACAAGATGGTGGCCCAATATAAGGCCGACGCTGAGGCGGTCCAGGATCGACTGAAGGATATCATCGAGCACGTGAAGCGGCAATACCGAAGGGAGGCCCTCGAGGAAATTCATGCTCGAGGTTTTGACTTATCGGCTGAAATTGACAGTGCTAAGGGGCTCGAAGTCGAGGCTAAGAAGTTGGCGTATCCCGAAGATAAAGAAGACTCTGAGGGTTCGAGCAGATCCGAGGGTGGAGGAGACTCCGAAGACCCTGGCAACGAGGCGGCTCCGGTGAAGACCAGGTCGTTTAAGTGCCTTGTATATTTTCCTTTGTTTTTTATGTTTTTGTACTTTTCTACTTTTTGTCAAGGCAGTTTGACCTTTGTAAAGACTATATGTATATATAATACAAGGCTTCTTTTTTCCCTTCGACAATTTCTGAGTTTGTTTTCCTTTGCTTTATTCTTTATGTTTACAAAGATCGAAATGCCTTAGCATGAAATAGTTAGGTCATGTTCGAAGGTTCAAACAGGCCTTGCCTTCGATATTTTTTTGTTTAACGCATCATGGGGGTTCGGTATGACCAGAAACTTTTCCCCAAAGTACTTATAATTTTTTAGATTATAGTATGCCGAGGGTAGCCTTTAGAACCAGGTTAGAAATTTTGAAGGCCTTATTTTGTTACGGGTCTCAAACATCTCCGAGCCATTTTAGTATGGCCGTAACCTTTTTAGTTCGGGTGTTTCCCAGTGGGATATTTACCCCGAGTTACCCGGGCTTGCCTAAGATAACAGTCACAGGGTGGGGATGGCAGTAACCTTTAAAGTTCGGGAGCTGCCTAATAGGTCTTGTGCCCCCGTTCTGATAGCCCGGGCCGTCCGAGTTTGTCTTTAAATGGCAGTCCCCGAGTGAGAGCGATCCCTTGAACCCGGATAAAGGCCACCCTTGGGCTCGATACCTTTGGGGGATTGAATATAGGAAATTCTTTAAGAGAAAAGAAAGAAAAGAAAAATTTTAAGGGACAAGATATTTATCCGCAAGGTAGAGACTTATTTATTTATGTGTGTAATATATATGGTTACACATGTGTACAAGCTTTATGTCAGGGCTCGAGTAGTCTATGTGGGCATGGTTCATTTGACCGTTTGGCCCTTACAGTAAATCCTATCGATCGAGCCGAGACTATTCGGTCACAAAGTTTCTTTCCTTGCTAAAGTCATTGTTCGACGGTGATGTCCCCAGTGTTCGAGGCCGATCATAGAGAAGCCTTGAATACTGTTGTTGTGTTCTTCAACACTAGTTCGTAACCGGACTTCAATTCTAAGTTAGCACGATTTATTGTTGCCTCGTTAAAAATCTTGCCGGAAAACCCATTAGGGACAAAACCGGTTCAAGGGAAAAAGAGTGCAACGCGTGCTTTCAGGCCTAAATATTGTATCGTTCTTTGACGGTTGCCTACAAGTGTTAGTTCAAAATGCAAATAAGTAAGGAATGAATGGGGTCATACCTTAGCAGTAGTATCGCTTCAAGTAAGTTATGTTCCAGTTGTTCGGTAGTCGTTCACCGTTCATTGCTCTGAGTTTGTATGATCATTTTCCGATGATCTCGATAATTTGATATGGCCCCTCCCAGTTCGGCCCCGACTTCCCTATGTTCGGGTTCCGGGTTCTTAGTGTGACCTTCCCTAACACTAAGTCCCCGACATTGAAGGGTCAAAGGTTGGCCCCTCAATTGTAATACCTCTCGATCCGTTGTTTTTGGGAGGCCAATCAAACAAGGGCGGCTTCGCGCCTTCATCTAAAAGCTCCAGACTCGTATTTATGGCCTCGTCGTTTAATTCCTTGGTTGCATATCGGAATCTGAGACTTGGTTCTCCGACTTTGACCAGTATTAGAGCTTCAGTGCCATAAACTAGCAAGAACTGGGTGGCCCCGGTACTGGACTTCGAGGTCGTGCAGTATGCCCATAGGACTTCGGGCAGGATTTCCTTCCATTTTCCCTTGGCATCGGTTAACCTCTTTTTGAGGTTTTGGAGTATGATTTTGTTGGTCGATTATGCTTGACCGTTCCTACTAGAGTGGTAGGGAGTTGATAGGATCCTTTTGATCTTATGGTCTTCGAGAAACTTGCTTACTTTGTTACCGATGAATTGCTTTCCCTTGTCGCACATGATATCGGCCAGCATTCCGAACCGACATATGATGTGGTCCGAAATGAAATCGATGGCTTCTTTCTCCCTGACCTTCTCATATGCCCGGGCTTTCACCCACTTAGAAAAATAGTCAGTCATAAACAATATAAATTGAGCCTTACCAAGTGCCCAAGGAAGGGGGCCAACGATGTCCATCCCCCATTTCATGAACATCCATGGTGACAGAACCGAATGCAGCAGATCCCAGAGTTGATGAATCATCGGAGCATGTCTTTGACATTCATCACATTTTCGTACGAACTCCTTCGCGTCTTTTTCTATGTCGATCCAGTAGTAGCCGACTCTGATTATCTTTTGAAACAATGATTCGGCGCATGAATGATTTCCGAAGGTGCCTTCCGTAAATTTCCCTTAGAACGTAATCGGTATCTCCTGGTCCTAGACATATCATTAGTGGGCCATCGAATATTCTTCTGAATAGGGTTTTGTCATCGGACAAGCTAAACCGGGCAGCGTTCGTACGCAAGGCCCTCGATTCTTTTGGATCCGAGGGAATTTTTCCGGTCTTCAGATATTTTATATATTTGTTTCTCCAGTCAGACTTGTTGAGTTTATCTCGGTGTGGCCTTCTTCCACTACCGATCTCATGAATTGCACGACTGCCCCCGAGTTGACCTCATCGTCCTCGACCGACGACCCCAGGTTAGCAAGGGCATCGGCCTCACTATTTTGATCCCGAGGTATGTGTTGTATAGTCCACTCCTTAAATCGATGTAATGTTACCTGCAACTTATCTAGGTACCTTTGCATTCGTTTCTCACTAACCTCGAACATCCCGTTAACTTGGTTTACCACAAAGAGGGAGTCGCACTTAGCTTTGATCACCTCCGTCCTCAAGCTTTTGGCTAGTTCGAGTCCTACAATCATGGCCTTATATTCGGCCTCGTTGTTAGTCAATTTTACAGTTCAAATAGATTGTCTAACTACGTTGCCTGTTAGTGGCTTTATCACGATTTTTCGTTCGAGGCGCCATCCGTCAAGAGGGTCCAGATCCCCGAAAATGTCCCCGAGTTTCCAAACAACACTCTTTTGACCATGGGTACTAGGGCCGGCGTAAAGTCGGCCACAAAGTCTGCCAAAATTTAAGATTTAATAGAGGTCTGGAGTCGATATTCAATACCGTACCCGCTGATCTCCACGGCCTATTTGGCCAATCACCCCGAGAGCTCGGGTTTATGCATTATATTTTGCAATGGGTAAGTAGTCACAACACATGTGGGATGACATTGAAAATATGGTTTCAGCTTCCTAGAGGAGCTTAGCAAGGCGAGCGCCAGCTTTTCTAGGTGAGAGTACCTAGTTTCGGCCTCGCCAAGGGTCCTACTAACATAGTAAATTGGAAATTGCGTACATTTCTCTTCTTGGACCAGGACTCCACTTACCTCTATCTCCGATACTGCCAAGTATAGGTATAGTTGTTCGTCTATCTTCGGCGTGTGAAGTAGAGGTGGACTTGATAGATACTGCTTGATTTCCTCCAAGGCTCGTTGGCACTCTGGTGTCCATGAGAAGTTATTCTTCTTCTTCAATAGTGAGAAAAATCGGTGGCTCTTGTTAGAGGACCTCGAGATAAATCGCCACAGGGCGGCTATGCGTCCGGTTAATCTTTGCACGACCATTACGTTGTCCACAACTGTGATATCTTCAATGTCTTTGATCTTGTCGGGATTGATCTCGATTCCCCGGTTGGATACCATAAATCCGAGAAATTTACCGGATCCAACTCCAAATGCACATTTCTCCGGGTTCATCTTTATATTGTTCTTCTTTAATATGCTGAAGGTTTCCTGAAAATATTTCAAATGGTCCTCTGCTCGTAGGGACTTAACCAACATATCGTCAATGTAAACCTCTATTGATTTTCCTATTTGTTCCTCAAACATCCGGTTTACTAGGCGTTGGTAAGTGGCACCGGCATTTTTTAATCCAAATGGAATCACGTTATAGCAGTAAGTGTCATACTTAGTGATGAAGAAGGTTTTTTCCTGATCGCCCGGGTTTATTCGTATTTGGTTGTACCCGGAATAGGCGTCGAGAAAATTAAGGATCATATGTCCGGTCGTAGTATCGATCATGCGATCGATGTTGGGCAAGGGGAAGGAGTCATTGGGACATGCCTTATTCAAATCCTTATAGACACACATTCTTAATTTATTCCCTTTTTAGGGACTACCAATATGTTCTCTAACAAATCCGGGTATTTAATTTCCCGAATGGATCCTATTTTAAGGAGTTTAGATACCCCGTCCTTGATGAAAGCATGTTTGACCTCGAACTGGGGTCTCCTCTTCTGTTTGACTAGGTGTAACTTCGGGTCTAGGCTTAGCTTGTGAGTGGTTATCTTTGGCGGGATCCCTGTCATATCAAGGTGGGACCAAGGGAACAATATTCGTTAGCTATAAGAAATTGAATGAGTTTTTTCCTGAGCTCGAGGTTTTGACCCCGTGCCCAGGTATACCTTTCGATCGGGCAAGTGCTCAGTTAGTATGACTTGCTCCAGTTTCTCGACCGTTGATTTTGTAGCGTCGGAATCGTCGGGGGCTATGAAAGATCTTGGGACTCCGTAGTCGTCGTCCTTGTCTACCCCTTGTTCCTCCGATTCTGTCGAGGCTGGTATCGGTGATTGCTATTTGGCCCCGTCTTTGACCACCCGATTCGGATCCTCCGATGTTAAGAGTGTGGATGTCGGGATTACCTCATCTACCGCGAACATCTCCTTGGCGGTCGTTTGTTCCCCATAAACTATTTTGATTCCTCCGAGTGCAAGGAATTTCAGCACCTGGTGTAGTGTCGAGGGTATTGCTCTAATATTATAGATCTATGGCCTCCCGAACAAAGCGTTGTATCTCATATCCCTTCGATTACATAGAACTTGGCTTCTTGTATGGTTCCGGCGACGTTCACCAGTAGTGTTATCTCCTCTTTAGTGTCTTGCATGCCATGTTGAACCCATTCAGAACTCGGACCGTAGGTACAATCTGATCTTATAGGCCGAGTTGTTCCATGACCCTCGATCTTATGATGTTGGCTGAGCTATCTGGATCAATTAACACACCCTTAATTTGAGATTTATTTACGAGTACCGATATTACCAGTGCATCGTTGTGGGGTTGCACGATCCCCTCAGCATCTTCGTCATTGAAAGACAAGGTTCCTTCTGGTACGTAATCCCGAGTCTGTTTTCCCTTGTGATGGATACTTTGGTGCGCTTCAGCATCGACCCCTAGGGAATGTCGACCCACCGATGATAATGTTAATGACGTGCTGAGGTTCCTTCTGTGGCCATGAGTGCTGTGATATTTGCACATTAGGTTGGGATCCCTTTGGGATGGATTAGACTGTAAAGGTTTAGGCCATTTGGAATCTTTGATGCGTCTGATGGCAGATACGATAGCGGCGGCATCGACGTTGAAGTTGTACTCCGATAATATTGGCGCTTCTTTAGGCCGGACGGGCCTGTCGAAGCTGTTTTTGCTCATGAATCCCCGCTTGTTCTGACCTCGATCATTTCACATAAGTTTCGCCTGGACCTACTGCTTTTTCGGTCTCCATTGTACGACTGATATCGATCCATGTTTGCTCTCGGTTCAAGATCGATATCTCTCTTGACTCTGTTGATGGTTCTGATAGGATACACAGACCCGGAAGGGTCCCCAAGCTGATCATCCTCGACACTGATTTTTGATTGATACCGGTTTGGACATCGGCCCAAGTGACAGCCGGATATTCTACCAGTTTTGTTTCAACTACTGTGAAGCCAAAGAGCTCCGAACGTTGAGTCCTTGGGTGAAAGCCTGAATGGCCCATTCATC
Source organism: Nicotiana otophora (assembly GCA_000715115.1). NCBI lineage: Eukaryota > Viridiplantae > Streptophyta > Magnoliopsida > Solanales > Solanaceae > Nicotiana > Nicotiana otophora. The sequence continues at coordinate 31,029 of AWOL01S0059635.1, forward strand.
TGCGACCGATGGCAGGTCCATTCATTCTATTTGGAAATGGGATACGGACTCTCTGAGCATCTTATTATCCTTCTGTTTTACTTTGAAAAGTTTTGACTTCCTAGTCTCGAGCTTAATAGGTCCGGCGTGTACTTTTACGAAGGAATCTGCAAGCATAGCAAACGAGTCAATAGAATTAGGAGGTAAATTATGATACCATATCATAGATCCTTTTGAGAGGGTCTCCTCGAACCTTTTCAACAAGACAGACTCGATCTTATCATCCTCCAAGTCATTCCCTTTGATGGCACATGTGTGGGAGGTCACATGCTCATTTGGGTCGGTCGTTCCGTTGTATGTAGAAATCTTGAGCATGCAAAACTTATTAGGGATCGGCTTTGGAGCCGCGATCGGAGGAAAAGGTTTTTGAACGAACTTCTTGGAATCCAGGACTTTCAATATCGGCGGTGCTCCTGGGATTTGGTCGACCCTGGAATTGTAGGTTTCTACCTTTTTCTTATTAGCTTCGATTTTCTTCTACCCTGATTCTACCTGTTTTGTCAGTTCCTCGAGCATATTTATAATCTCAGGGTTAGTCCCCGATTCACTTTTATTCGGCCTCTCTGCGACTGGTTCGTTACTGCGGGTGACTTCCCGGGATGGCTCGGGCTCAACCCTGCTCGGCGCGCAGCTTTGTAACTGGGCTATCGCCGCCGGTTGAGCCTGCAACATTTCGCAAATCACTCGTAAATTGATCCTATAGCCCCTCCAACGTATTGTGTATTTCGGGTTGCTGATCGGGCTTCGCCACAGACGCTATTCTCCGGGTCGGTAGGCAATTGTGCATTGATGGCCACATGCGAGTTGGTGTCAATCGGGTCAGCGATCGGAATTTCGATGGGATGAACGGGTGGTATCTCTCCACTAGGCACTATGCTGTTATTTTCATCGTGATGGTCGGACTCATTATCAACATGTAAGGGTGCCGACTAAGAGTTTGGCATTTTGAGCTTTTAACCTAAAATTAGAGACACTTCAAAGAATAAGTGTAAAGTAGTGTGTGTTATGGAAATTTGTATCAAATAACCACTATTATTCTTAGCCCCATGGTGGGTGCCAAACTGCTTAACCTTAAAATCGGATAACAATTGAATTTGTTAGTGGTTTTAAGGATATGCAGATTAACTTGACACAAAATGATAAATTAAGTTGCAATTGAAATAAACGATGACAAAATAAATTCAAACCACACGGATTGGACAATTTCAGTCTTGGAAGGTTAGTCACCCTCAAATCGCATGCACTTCGATTGGTATCAAGATACAGAAGAATAAGACATTAAAGAGAAAAATAATAATGTATTGCTTTTGAATGGGCGTTACAATATGTTTTATGAATTATCAGACCCCATTTATATAGTAAAGGAGTCCTACTTTAGGTACAATTCTATAAACGGTAAATAAATCTCTTGATTTACTGATTGACGATATCTCATCGATAAGTGCCATGATTCCCGCCGTAATATCAGACCGGTCACGGATATTTCGGCCTTGTGTTGGCTATGCTAACAATGTTTCTTCCAACTCGTTCGAAGCTAGGACCGATTCCGGGTTCACGGTCTCGATATTCTTCAAAGGCAGGTGTTCTGCCCCGGGTTCTAATCCGGTGGGACTTGGGGTCGATCTTCAGCCCTTTATTGCCACGTTTCGAGCCTGATCTACTATGTCGCAGGTGAGCTCGATTTTGATCCTATACCATAGGATTCTTTGAAACTTCTAGTGTACTGTAATTTTGGATTCTTGGAAATGCTTCTTTTGATATTGTTTAAATTCTTGCATGATTGGATTTTGTGTTTTCTTTTCTATTACAATAGGAATTGAATGTCTTTTAAAAATTTGTTTGTTGCTTTATTTATGTAATTTCTTTCTATCTGTTTTTCAAGTTGACACGATTTGAACAGGAAATAATAGGGAAGTTAAATGAAATGCATCCCTTTTATTTTCAACATCCCATTGGTTTCTATTGGTAGCTAAGGGGAAGTTAAAATTTTATGTACTTATGTTTTGCTATATTATGAATTACACTTAAGGTAGGAAATTGAATTACAAAAAAGCATTACATGATATGCCCAACAATAATAGTAAAAGTTAATTGGCGTATCAATAGAGGTTAATTCCGTCGTTACGTTTTTTGCCCTTTGTATTTTGGGTAAAACAAGGGAATGGAATGCTTTTGCAATACTTGACAAAGATCAGAGTGAAATGTAGATTCTTTACTAAGAGAGGTTTATGTAATGCAACTACACATACGAAGGGTCATAGACTCAATTCACCATTAATTATTGTACCTAATACTTAATACGGTGCATAATAAAAAAAAGTTAAAAAGTACTCCTATTATTTTCTTATCACGCCCAACGATGTCTTATAAAAAGGACTAAGCGGTCGTTGCAAATATAATCCGGTTTACAAGTCCGGAGTAGAATCCCACAGAGAACTAAGGCTTAGCTACAGCTGTTCAATATTGCTAAGAAACACAAGTCCAAACAATTTCTTAATAATACAGATTATAATATTTATTTCTAACTAATTAACTAACAACTATTATAAAGAAGTAAAATTATCAACCAACAAAGATGAAATTTGAGACAAGACTAAGGAGGTCTAGAGTTATGATTTCCCCAATTGTCGGAATCCTTTCCGCTATACCTTCTACCGATCGTAAGTACTTCGGGTGTCATAATTCTCTTCCGAGCAACTACCACAATTTACTAGACATATTCTTCCGAACTACGCTAATTGGCATTAGTTTACTATTCACTAAGATCGCACCAAGATTTTGTTATTCCTAATCCCACCTTTAAACCCTTCGTATTGATTCCTCACATACGACATGAGTGATTTTGTTCAACTACTACCTAAATATGTATCATTTTCCAAGCAATACATACTAAATAGGCACAGTCAATTGATGGACATTCAATCAACAACAATAAATACGTAGTTGAACAAGTAGAGAAATCCAACGACTTAATTATATAGAAACCTAACAAAAATTTATCCTATAAAAGGTTCTATCAAAACTCTAGATAACAAATTAGTTATTCATAATAGTATGCAAAACTACAATACTAGAATTCATAACCAATAATGGAGATGCAACGACCCGGCCGGTCGTTTCGAGAGTTATAGCCTCGTTTTTCCCATTTCTATTTCTTTTGTTTTATTTAGCTGTATTATGTTATATTGGGTTAGTTGGTTCGGGACCGGAGTGATTTTAGAGTGAATTGAGACACTTAGTCTCTTAAGTAGAACTTAAGTTGGAAAAATCAACCGGATGTTGACCTATGTATAAACGATCTCGGATTTGAAATTTGATGATTCCAATAGCTCAGTATGGTGATTTTGAGTATAGGAGCGTGTCTGAAATATTATTTGGAAGTTCGTAGAGGAATTAGGCTTGAAATGCCGAAAGTTTAATTTTTGAGAAGTTTGACCGGGGGGTTGACTTTTTGATATCGGGGTCGGAATCCGATTCTGAAAATTGAAATACCTCTGTTATGTCATTTATGACTTGTGTGCAAAATTTGAGGTCACTCGGACATGATTTGATAGGTTCCAGAGTTGTCTGTAGAAATTAGAAATTTCAAAGTTTATTAGGCTTGAATTGGGGTGTAATTCATGGTTTTAATGTTGTCTGAGGTGATTTGAGGTTCTACTAGGTCCGTATGATGTTTTAGGACTTGTTGGTATATTTGGCTGAGGCCCCGAGGGGCTCGGGTGAGTTTCGGATGGTTAACGGGTTGGATTTTGGACTTGGAACTCTGTTGGAATTTTTCTGATACACCATCTGGTTTCTTTCATCGCGTTCACGCATTCGCAAAGGGTGGACCGGGGGTGCATCGCGAACGCGAGATGTGTTACGCGTTCGCGAAGAAGAGAGGAAGCAGCCGAAGCCCCAAGGCAATTGGTCTACGCGTTCGCGTAGGGGTTGTCGCATTCGCGTAGTGAGAGGGAATGAAGCATCGCGTTCGCGATGGGTTGAATGCGTTCGCGTAAAAGGCACTGAAGCAGAGGCATTTTGTGCTTCGCGAACAGGAGGCACTGACCGCGTTCGCGAAAGAAGAAAAGTTTGGGCAGTGAGTTTAAGTTCTGAAAATGGGACTTCGTCCCATTTTTAGTTTTTGGCGATTTGGAGCTCGGAAGTGAGGCGATTTTGGATGATTTTCAGAGGAAACAACGGGATAAGTATTCTTAACTCAATATTGGTTAAATTACCCGAATCCATGGTTGTTTTTATCATTTAATTGGTGAATTGAGTTGGGAAAATTTAAAAACCCTCTTGGTTTAAATTGAAGATTTGAGGGTCGAGTTAAGGTCAGATTTTTGTAAAATTGGTATGGTTAGACTCATGGTTGAATGAGTTTCCGGATTTTGTAACTTTTGTCGAGTTCCGAGATGTGGGTCCCACGAACAATGTTTGAGCTAATTTTCGGATTTTTATGGAAAATCATTATTATCTTGTGAAACTAATTCCAACGAATTTTATTGACTGAAACGAATTATTTATGACCAGATTCGAGGCGTTTGGAGACCAATTCACGAGGAAAGAACATTGCAGAATAAGAATTTCGCGGTTTGAGGTAAGTAACGATTGTAAATCTAGTCCTGAGGGTATGAAACACCAGATTTGTATCATTCAACTATTTTGAAGTGGCGCACATGCTAGGTGACGTGGGCGTGCACTGTTGGGGAATTGTGACTTGGTCCGTCCCATAGCAACTGTAAAGTTGCATATTTTGTTGAAACTATTAGATACTTATATGTTTTAGAAAAACATTCTGTAAATTGGGCTGAATGCCATGTTTGGGCCTTGCGCCAATGCTATTTGGACCCTTAGGGGTTGTTTCTTACCATCCTCTCACTGTTTTCGATTGAAAATCTATACTCAGTCATGTTTATAGTTGTTTACCACATAACTCAGTTTTATGTCTCTATTTTGATGCATATAAATGTTGTTTTGGGCCGAATGCCCTGTTTTACTGAAATGCCCGAGTGGCTTGAGAGGTTTATGACTGAGTGAGGCCGAGGGCCTGATTTGTGAGGATGAGTGTGGATCGGGGCTGCCCGCCTGCAGCATATTTATGACTGAGTGAGGTCAAGGGCGTGATTTGTGAGGATGAGTGTGGATCGGGGTTGCCCGCCTGCGGCATACTTTATTATTATAGCACGTGAGTTGTCCGTGTAGATTATAGCACTTAGGCTGAAGGAGCCCCTCCAGAGTCTGTACACACCCCCAGTGAGCGCAGGTACCTACTGAGTGCGAGTGCTGAGTGGCTGGGAGGCATAAGTGATTGCGAGGTATGCCCGAGTGGCAAGAGTGATTGTGAGGTATGCCAGAATGGCACGAGTGACTGTGAGGTTTGCCCGAGGGGCTGTATATGAGTGATGTTTTGCCCAAGGGGCTGTTTATGATTTCATCATTTTTTCTCACCTTTTCATTGAGCTTTTGTTTGAAAAACTGTTGGAAAAATTATCTTTAAATGATTCTTACTGGAACCGGGTTTAAACGAGATGATTCGATTCAAACACTGGTTTTTAAAGTATGTTGTACTTTACTGAGATTTCATGATATGAATGTTATATGATTTATTGCTCGTCACTACTGCTCAGTCTTTATTTATTGTTGTTACTTACTGAGTTGGCGTACTCACGTTA
>AWOL01S0059637.1:3931-31981 GCA_000715115.1 Nicotiana otophora
GACAGTCAGAGCGCACTATTCAGATATTGGAAGATATGCTCCGCGCTTGTGTTATAGACTTTGGAGGTTCTTGGGATCATTTTTTGCCACTTGCAGAATTTGCTTATAATAATAGCTACCAGTCGAGCATTCAGATGGCTCCACATGAGGTATTATATGGAAGGCGATGTCGTTCGCCAGTTGGCTGTTTTGAACCGGGAGAGGCTCAGTTATTGGGTACCGATGTGGTACAGGATGCCTTGGATAAGGTCAAGATTATTCAGGATCAACTTCGCACAGCTCAGTCTAGGCAAAAGAGTTATGCCGACCGTAAAGTTCGTGATATTGCATTCATGGTTGGAGAAAGAATATTGCTCCGGGTTTCACCTATGAAAGGTGTAATGAGGTTCGGAAAGAAGGGCAAGTTGAGCCCTAGGTATATCGGACCCTTTGAAATTCTTGAAAGGGTGGGTGAAGTAGCCTACAGGCTTGCATTACCACCTAGTTTATCAGCGGTTCATCCGGTGTTCCATGTGTCTATGCTCCGAAAATATCATGGTGATCCATCCCATGTGTTAGATTTCAGCTCAGTCCAATTGGACAAAGATTTGACTTACGAGGAGGAGCCGGTGGCTATTCTAGCCCGGCAGGTCCGGCAGTTGAGATCTAAGAGTTATCCTTCAGCTCGAGTGCAATGGAGAGGTCAGCCGGTAGAGGCATCTACCTGAGAGTTCGAGTCGAACATACTGAGTAAATATCCACACCTTTTCTCTAGCTTAGGTACTTTTTCTAACTCCGTTCGAGGACGAACTTTTGTTTTAGAGGTGGAGAATGTGATGACCCAAAATGTCATCTTTAAATTTAATAAGTAATTATGTGTTCTAAGACCTCGAAAATCACTATTTATCATTCCTCGATTTGCTTGCGCAGTCCGTAAAATTTTCCGAAAAGTTTTTATGTCAAATAGAGCCTTAAAACTCAACTGAGTTGACTTTGGTCAATATTTTGAGCAAACGGACCCGGATCAGTTTTTTGATAGTTCCGGTAGCTCCATATCATGATTCGGGACTTGGGCGTATGCCCGAAATTTAAAGGCTAAAGATTTCCAAGTTTGACCACGGGGTTAACTTTTGGATATCGGAGCCGGAATCCGATTCTGAAAATTTGAATAGCTCTGTTATGTCATTTATGACTTGTGTTCCAAATTTGAAGTCATTCCGGATTCATTTAATATGTTTTGGCACGAAATTTACAAATTAAAAAGTTTAAAACTCAAAGTTCGAATCGGGGTGTGAATTATAATTTCAGCATTTTTTGACGTGATATTAGACCCCGAGTAAGTCTGTATTATGTTACGGGACTTGTTGGTATAATTGGTTGAGGTCCCGGGGGGCTCGGGTGGATTCCGGATGGTTAACGGATCAAAATTTGGACTTAAGGAAAAATCTGAAATTTTGGCCTTCTGGTGTAATCGTACCTACGGTCCATTTTCCGCAGAAGTGGAACCGCACCCGCGGTCAATTGTTCGCAGATGCGGTCAAATTTGTACAGAAGCGGAAACCGCACCCGCGGTCAATGTTTCGCAGAAGCGGAACCGCAGATGTGGTTAAATTTCTGTAGAAGCGGAAACCGCACCCGCGGTCAATTTTCCGCAAAAGCGGAACCGCATATGCGGTCAAATTTCCACATAAGCAAAAATGCTGGACAAAATACATAAAATCGGGTTTTAGCCATTTTTACTCATTTTTGAGTTTTGAGTCTCGGATTTTGGCGATTCCAAAGCAATTTTTCACGACTTTGAATTGGGTAAGTGTTCTATAACTAAAAGTAATTATATTTCATAAATCCATATCTATATTCATCATTTATTTCGGATTTAGATGGAAGAAATTGAAATTTTTGTAAAATCTTTCAAAAACGAAAATTTAATATTTGAGGGTCCATTTGATATTGAAATTTGATAAATTTCATATGGTTGGACTCGTCTCGGAATGGGTATTCGGATTTCGTAAGTTTTTTTGTGATTTATGACGTGGGTTCCACTGTCAAATATTTAAATAATTTTCGGATTTTTATCCAAAAAATTAGTAAATTCATATGGAATTAATTCCTATTATTCGTATTGAGTATATTGAATTATTTGTGAATAGATTTGAAGCTTTTGGAGACAAATTTAAAAGGAAAAGCTGTGGTCGAGTAATTGATTGGAATTTACAAAGCGAGGTAAGTGTCGTGGTTAACCTTGACTTGAGGGAATAGAACCCTTTAACTAATTGTTATGTGAAATGCATGTGAATGACGTATAGGCGAGGTGACGAGTGTCTATACGTCGTCAAATTAATTATTTGCATAATTACTTGAAAAATCATAAATCTTTTTAAATCATGAATTAATTATTATAATAATTATTTCTCTCCTATTCTTTGTCAAATATTAATTCTTGAAATCCTGCATTAATTGTTACATGCTATTTGAATTATATGTCTTAATTGTTATTTGACATTTAGCATATTAAATATTAAACTGCCTATTTTCTACCTGATTTTTATATTAATTTGCTATTTGTCATTGTTTGTTTCAGAATTAAATCATAATTATTGTATGCTTGTTGTCTTATAATTTTATATTAATGGTTGCATTTATTGGGGAAATTTCTTCTATAAGAATTGGTAAATGAATATATTGGAGGAGCGGGTTGCACGCCGCAACAGAATTGATTGAAATGGATATATTGGAGGATCGGGTTGCACGCCGTAACAGACTTATTAAAAGTCCATATTGGAGGATAGGGTTGCACGCCGCAACAGACTTATTAAAAGTTCATATTGGAGGATCGGGTTGCACGCCACAATAGACTTATTTAAAAGTCGATATATACATATTGGGGGATCGGGTTGCATGCCGCAATAGACTTGATTAAAATAAATATATTGGAGGAGCGGGTTGCACGCCGCAACAGAATGGAATATGAATATATTGTGAGAGCGGGTTACACGCTACAACGGAAATTGATGAAAATGATAATTGGTTATGACTGCTGAGTTGGCTTCAATTATTATAAATGAGTTACTCGATTTATTTCTATTATTTGTTGTTGTTACTAATATTGCGTACAGGTTAATGTAAGTGACCCGCCTTAGCCTCGTCACTACTTCGTCAAGGTTAGGCTCAGCACTTACCAGTACATGGGGTCAGTTGTACTGATACTACACTCTGCACTTCTTGTGCAGATTTCGGAGTTGGTCCCAGCGGCGCATCATAGACTTGCTCGGATTTAAGCTAACAGAGGAGACTTGAGGTATAACTGCACGACGTCCGCAGTTCTGAAGTCCCCGTCTATTTTACTTTAGCTGTGTGTTTATTTTCAGACAACTTTATTTTATTCAGGCCCTTATTTGTATTATTCTAGAAGCTCGTGCACTTGTGACATCAATTCTGGGATGGTATTTAGACACTGTTAGTTTTATGAATTATTCACTATATTTCAGACCTTACTTCCGCATTTATTTCTTTGTTATTAATAAATTTAAAAATTGTTTACAAATGGTTAATATTATTCTAACGTTGGCTTGCCTAGCAAGTGAAATGTTAGGCGTCATCACGATCCGAAGGTGGGAATTTCAGGTTCTGACATTGCATCTAAGCAAAAGAATTAATCCTGATATCATATTTTTCGCAAAATCAAAAGTATAGATACATGCAAAAGACAAACGCTAAAGCAAGTGTTTTTTTTAATGAACCATGTTACAATTTTATTCATTAGTGAAATATAGAAAGACATCAAACATCAAAAGATTCGATCTTCACTTGCCTTTCAGAGAGTTATTTGTAATGAAAGCAAGCCATTTTATTAATTTGTGGCTTTTTTCGGAAAAATATCCGGACCAAAGTGAGCTTAGGCTATGATTTTACAGCGGTTTACCAAGAAGATTAGTGACAGGCATCCAATGCATATAGGTTGAGTAATGCTGTCCGATCGAAGTGTTCGATTATGACTTTCATCTCTCACTTTTGGCAGAGGAGTTGGTTGATAGTAAAAGCCCTAACTCCTTTAATAGGAGGGAACCGCTGCTTTCTTTACGGTTTCTTTTGAAACGTCGCTTAGCCACCTCCGATAAAATAGGACATGATCTTTTAAATGACTGTTGGGTTTTCATAATAGTAATAATAATAATAATAAAATTAAAAATAGGAGTAAAAAGGAAAAAAGGGGACAAAAAAGATAAATAGAATACCTAGTTGATGGACGCCTCCATATCACTACCTAATGCCCCTCAATTATATAAATATATAGATATATAGATATATAGATAGATTAATTATAACTAAAACTTAAACTGACATATGTTTTTCCTTTTTTGTTTTTGGCGCGGGGTGAGGGGTGAGGTGGGTTCTGTTTTCAATTCTTAAATATAAAATGCTGAATTTAGTAAAAATAAATAAATCCTGCCTCACAAACGAATTAACGTCTGTACAATATATCACAAAAATTATTTGAGTGCAACAGTTCAAACCTTAATGGAAGAAGCAGCCATTGATGCTTGCATTTGAGTAGACTGTCTACATCACACCCCTACGAGTGTGGCCCTTCCCCGAATGATCCTACGTGAATGCGGGATGCTTTATGTACCGAGCTACATTTTTAACAGTTCAAACGTATTTGGATATTTAATTCTTAGTTTCCTTTTCTAGAAACTTTTCTGATTAAAAAATGTTAGAAACATAATGGGATGAAATAATCTGGCTTTAATAGTGTAATCACTATCCTTAAGAAATTTAAGCTTCCCATTTGCTGCTGCATGGATAATAGCAGAATTCCTCCAATCTTTTACAAAGTCTCTAAAATTCGAGTTTCCCACAAGAGCAGAATATTTGTGAGTTGTAAAAAATAAGTAGAAGGGAAAAAGATAAAAATTTCCAGATATCTTTCATTTTGGAGATGATATGGGTATTTATAATACCTATAGGAGTCTGTTGGAATTAACAGACTCATCTCTTCATAAAAGGCACCTTTTGAAACCAATAGTCACCTTTTTGAATTTAAAAAGAAAACTGTTAAAAACATTTTTCTGAAATTTAATTAAAAATGTTTTTAATTATTTAGTAAAATAATAAGTGACTAAAATATCAATTCCAGGCTACTTAATTGGCCCAAAGCCTAAGTGCCTAATTTTTTCCTTCTTGTACAATATTTGAAACTTATTTACCAAAATTATCCTAATTTTGTATATTACCTGCCATAAACAATGATTACTTACAAATTATATACAATTCATTATTAGTGCCTTAAATTAGGGAATTCAGTTACACCATTTTTCTTTTTTTTCCTCCTCTCCTCTTTCCCTATTCATTGTCGCGCCTTTTATCAATTTTTCCTTCTTTCTTCATCGCTCTCTCTCTCTCTCGATAAAATTTGTGAATGAAATTGCAGATATGGAGCCGGTGGAAGATGGCACAACCGCACAATATATATATGGCTTGAGGAATGAAAGGAGCAGTTCATGGTTTTAGAGGAGAACATATGAAGGTCCTCAAATTAAAATATAAAGACCTTGTCCTTGTGTATATAACTCTTCTAAGCCTAAAATAGCTTGGACTCAAATTGGTCAGTTCAGTTCAGTTCATTGCATAGCTAGACATGACTATAGAAAGAAATTTCCTTTCCTATTGCACTATTATTGTTCGAATTGTTTGCCTATCAATAAAATTTGAGGGTATTTCATTTTTCATTATTGACAGCCATCAAAAAATTAAAAGCTTTGAATTCAAATTCGACATCTCGAACAATATATGATACAACAACATACCAATTTAAAAATAAATTTCGTACAAATTTAATATAAATTGATATAACATACAAATTTAAAAACAAATTTCGTACAAATTTAATACCAATTGATATATCTACAATAGCATACATACTAAAAATAAATTTTATACAACTAATTATATAGTATACACTTATTTACAACTTATCTACGACTTTCATACATTATGTTTATCCAATTAAATACATCTACGATATCATACAACATAAATATAATTTTCATATAAATTTTGTACAATATGTCTTTTGTATGTATTTTGTATCTGATTTGTATATATTTTGTAAATGGTGTGTTCTTCTGCCTCTTTGAAATTCCATTCAAAACTCTTCTCTTAATATAATTTTAATATATATCAACAACTTTATGTAAAAGATAGTATTGATGTAACGACCAGACCGATCGTTTTGAGCTCTAGCGCATCGTTCGGAGGTTTGAGGCCTTGAGTAGCTTCACTTCATATTTTATGACTTGTATGCGTAGTCGGAATTTAATTTCGGGAAGTTTGGAGTTGATTCGGAAGAAAATTTCTAATTTTCGGAAGCTTTAAGTTGGGAGAATTGAGTAAGGTTTGCCTTTTGAGTAAACGACATTGGAATCGGGATTTGAAGCTTCCAATAAATTCATATGATAATTTTGGACTTGAGCGTATATTCGAGTTGAGTATCGGGTGGTTCGGGAGCATTTCGGCGTCTATTATGGAAAGTTGGCATATTTAGAAGTTTAAAATTTCATAAGTTTGGTTTGAAGTGTATTTTTATGTTATCGATGTCCGTTTGGGGTTTCGAGCCTTGGAATAGGTTCGTATCGTGGTTTGTGACTTGTGCATAAAGTTTGGCGTCATTCCGGAGTGTTTTGATAGGATTCAGACGCGTTCGTCAAAGTTTGGAAGCTTAAAAGTTGAAAGGAAGATTTTGATCGCCGATTCATAATTTTGATGTTATTTGTGGCGTTTCGAGCCTTTGGGTAAGTTTGTATGAGGTATTGGGACTTGTTGGTGTGATTGGACGAGATCCTAGGGGGCCTCGGGTGAGTTTCAGATTGGAATCAGATCGAAATTTGAAGGTGAGGAATGCTGGTGTTGGCCAATTGCTGGTGCAATTGCACCTGCGAAAAAAGGGCCGCAGATGCGACTCCACAAAAATGGCCAGGTTAGCGCAGAAGCGGATTTTACTGGGGTAAGGTTGAGACCGCAGAGGTGGACGAGTTTTTGTAGAAGCGGGACCGCACCTGCGGGTGAGGCGTCGCAGAAGCGTTCTTGCAGAAGCGAGGAAATGGATCGCAGAAGCGACTGGAGGTGATCGGGGTAGAGGCCGCAGGTGCGAAGAGATTCCCACACTTGAGTGATCGTAGATGTGGGTTGGGATATTGGGCATGACTTCGCAGAAGCGTGGATTTCGCCGCAGAAGCGACGTCACAGAAGCGACCAAGTTGATCGCAGAAGCGGAAGGTCGTCTGGGCAGAGGTGTTGTTTTAAGAACGGAATTTGGCCATTTTTCTTGCATTCTCTCTTGGTTTGGGCAATTTTTGGAGAGCTTCAAGTGGTTGTTTTCATCATCTATGGCAAGGTAAGTTATTCCTACCTATTGTAAGTTAAATACATGGATTATATAAGGATTTAAATATGGAATTAGTAGAAATTGTGGGGTTTTTGGTTAAAAAAAACCTAAAGTTTGGTATTTTTAGAATTTGACCACGAAATTGAACATGAAATTAGGAATAAATTATATATTTGAGTTCGTGGTGTTATGGGTAAAGTTATCTTCGAAACGTTTTGAAATCCGGGCACATGGACTCGAGGGTTGATTTTGTCGACTTTTGAGCGAAGCTGGTAATCATTATAAATTGTTAAATTATACGTATTGGGGTATATTTTGAATGATTTGCACGTTGTTTTACTAGTTTTGAAGAGACGGGCATCGGGTTAAGGTGTTTGAGTGGCGTTGGAGCCGATTATGGAATTTCGAAGCGAGGTAAGTCTCCTGTCTAACTCTGTGAGGGAGAAACTACCCCTAGGTGATGTATTTGTTATGTGCTACTTGTTGCGGGAGCTATATACGCACAAGGTGATGAGACTCCGTACGTAGCTAGATTCATGTTATGTCGGGGTAGACTTAGGTTCCTACCAAGCTATAACTGTACTATTTGAGTTGTCTCTTGCCTATTAAATTCCTTTATTTTACGTTGCGACTTGAGACTAGACTTGTGTAGAGTGATAGACTTTCTATTATAGAGATTCGACGGGCTTCATGATTAGACACGAAATAATTGTACTCCTCTTATGAATTTCTCCCGCATTATGCGTTCTCATCGAAAGGTTTCCCTTAAAATTTATAACTCACACGCCTATTCGTAGGTGTCAAGGACCCGTCAAAGCTTCTTATTTTAATGGAACCGGGCCGTTCGCCTCAGCAGTATAATAGATACATCTATGGTTCGTGCCGTTCGACCCTCGGTAGTGTGCACATTATGATGGGATCGAGCCATTCGCTTCGGCAGGATTATGTATCACACTCTCATGGGAGCGGGTCGTTCACCTAGGCAATACAATAGATCTATCTATGGTTCGACAATATTATGATGGATCGGGCCGTACGCCTCGACATTTATATAAAATACTCTTATGAAATCGTGCGTAATAATTGATAAGAAGCTAATATATCTATGAGTTTTCCTGATTTGAATTGTGATGACCTATCTGATGAGGTCCGTTATATATATACTCCGATTGAGGGGGTAGCTAATAGTTGAGAGCTTGATTTATTGCTGAGAGGAGAATTGTACCATGTATTTATACTTGTTATTTCGTTTATTTACTCTGACTCACATCTGTGTACTTCTACTATATCTGTCTTATTGGACCACTAGTAAGTGTCGATGTCGATCCCTCGTCACTACTTCTCTGGATTTACGCTAGATACTTACTGGGTATGTGTTGATTTACGTACTCATGCTACACTTTCTGCACTTATTGTACAGGTACATATATGTCTGGTGGCCTTTTGGGCACAAAGGCGCGGCTATTGCGGGGACTTCACCGCGAGCTTCATTTCATGTTACAATTGGCAACCTGCAGAGTCTCCATCAGAGTTATTTATATTTATCTTATCTAAATTTTATTCCAGACAGATGTTGTACTTTATTATATTTCTTAGTTGATGCTCATGCACTTGTGACACCGGGTTTTAGGGGTTCCTACAGGTTTGATCATCATTGTAGTTCGTGTAAATATTATCATTCACCTTGTAAATTCTTTTTCATGCTATTTAATTAATGAAAATTATAATTTCAAATTTCTAAAATGAGTAAGTAAGTTGATAGATCACCATTGGCTTGCTTGACGGCGGTGTTAGGCATCATCATGACCTTTAGCAGATTCTGGGTCGTGACAGCTTGGTATCAGAGCGTTAGGTTACTTAGGTCTCACGAGTGATGAGCAAGTCTAGTAGAGTCTTGCGGATCGGTACGGAGACATCTGTACTTATCTTCGAGAGGCTAAAAGGTTGTTAGGAGCACTTCCCTTCTTGATTCCTCTTCGTGCGGTTTGATTCCATTGGAGCTTATGCCTCCATTTTCTTCCTACTCAATCTTATGTGATATGGAGCACTTGTTATCAATTGGACATCGAGGACTTGTAGTGGTACTGCAGATATGGTACATGATGTTTCTCCCTGCATATTCGGGCAGGCCATTATCGTTGCCTTGTGGAAGGGTGTTCTGTCATTTTAGCCCAGTATCTATATTTCCTATGGTTTCGAGGCTATGCACAGATTATTATGATGTCCATGCGTTGTTATCGCACAGTGTTGATGTAATGGTAGGGTTCTTGTTTATGTGTCGAGGCAGTGAGTGACTCGAAAGGAGGATTTCTTAGTGCATGGTTTAGAGGTTCGACATTTAATTACAGTGGAGCAAACGCAATCGGACTATGGATGTTCAGGCTTTGGTTGATGGAGTAACGAGACTTGATATTTTCGAGCGTGGTGGAATTCTCATTTGTGATGTGGTTTCATCATCCTTGTTTGAACGCATTAAGGTTTGCCGATGTTATGGTCTTCTTTGATTTGCCTTCGGGAAAGGGTATTGTGAAAATGGTGCATGAGAAGCGGTTGTCAGAGATGGTGGTGTGTAGCAGTTTTAGATTTGAGTCGGTGTTTCTAATGCTGATGGCTCGAGAAAGATGGTCTTTGAAGAGGCTTAGAGTTGGTAACAATTCATTAGTTCCGGTGCTATAGGTATGGATTTAATTTGAGGCAACATTTGGGCAGCGAAGTATGAGGGAGGACATGACGGGAAGTGTCTCGCGGTGGTTGAATTACTAGCAGGTAAAGTATGAAAAGCAGAGGTCGAGACGTTGCTTAAAGGATATGGTTTAATTGAAGTAAGAATGGCAGATTAGCATATGGATTATGTGGCAGGATAGCCGCGTGGCTTGAGAACGTTTAGAGCGGTTTGAGAGTCATAGTGGAAAAATGACTAGGCCTACGGATTGTATTTGGGATGGTGGCTACTGTATTTAGGAACATTGAATATGGCAGAAAGGAGTTTGCTTGAAATAAAGAGGGGTGTGAAGATTTGATTATCGTTTCAGATGCAACATAACTTTGAGTTTGAAAGGTATTGTTGAACTTTCAGTTGATGTCAATGGGGAAGGAACAAACTTGTACAACTGGTGGATGAGCATGGGCTCAGGAGGGTTTATTGAACTCGTGGTAGTTGTACTCGGTGCAACGTCCTTGGAAGATGTCGGCATGGAATACCACAGGTGGGTTGTCTCCTGTGAACAGGTTAGCGGTTTTGTGATTTTGATGAGGTTTCTACGAAGAGTTCTACTTACTACACAATAGAAGGTCGAGTATGCGATCGTGGCCGATAATTCAGAATGTTTCATGAAAAGCTTAACAAAAGACTTCGAGAGATTTGGCGGGTTAACGATGCGAGATCATGGTAATTTAGAAGGAGGAATCGTTGTGGGCTCTACATTATGTGATGGTAGCTTAACGCTAAGTGGGGGAGCCCACCATCTACGATTGGATCACATGGTTGTCTGCTTGTGTGGTTTTTGGTTATCGGTGTATTGGTGGGTCATTATGACTTAGGAAAGAAAACATTAGGGGTAATTCAAGCAATGAAATTGATAAATGTGCACTATATTCTGCCTTATCGATTCATGTGCAAGTTTCAGGAAAACTCAGAGTTTATGCTTCTTGTGGATGTGATGTACAAGGAAAGGAATTCAACCAGTTGCTTATTTGAGAGGGTGTTCATGTGCTAGTAGAGCGTTGAAGTTTGGTTATATTTGGGATCAGTTCAGAGTGGGTGACTCTCAACAATGGTCCTAATGGGTTCAAGAATTAAAGTGCAGTGCCTAAGGATTTCAGGTCTGTTGTGTGGTTAAGGATCGAGTTTTCACAGTGGAC
Source organism: Nicotiana otophora (assembly GCA_000715115.1). Lineage (NCBI taxonomy): Eukaryota > Viridiplantae > Streptophyta > Magnoliopsida > Solanales > Solanaceae > Nicotiana > Nicotiana otophora. The sequence goes on from AWOL01S0059637.1 coordinate 15,156, forward strand.
TATAAACGGAACTTGGAATGTTCTATGTTATCATCAGGTATGCGGTGCAGTATTGGAGGAAATGAAGAAATAGCTTCACATTCGCGGAAGGTCTTGCAGAATGGGTGTACCAATTGGAGATGTTATTATGCGCATAAAGAGAGTATGAGATGGTTCATGAGTATTGAGACGATACAGTCTTGTGACGCGGGTAACTCGGGATGAGTGCGGATTTGGTTTGTTACATATTTGAATGAAGTTATTATTATTTCTAAGGCAAGTCTAGAGCAAATTGGAAGAATTTGGGTCGGTTAGTAAAGGCTGAATCAGCATGATTATGGCAAAGATCAGTTCCTTCGGCGTGTGAAATTTTACATGTGGTTTGTGGTTGTACGTACGGGCTTGACAGCCACCACAACTTGATTGATTTGGGAGATATTTGATTCAAATGGCCTTGTGGTGTAAGTGGATTCCGGAAGAGTCATGGCGGTTTAGACCAGGACTTGAGGTTTGTATTTTCTGTGATTTGGGAATTCAGTAGTATGTTGCATTGGCTCTTCTGAAATAAGCTAAGTGAAAGGTTTCTAGCCAATGAAGTGTTTATTCTACTGGTAGTTTATGGGTTATGATGAATTTATGTATTCTCGTGTAGCGGCATGATAGGTGCAGTGAGCGGCATGTGAATTTACAAGTTGAGGATCAAGGTTGCGGTTCGGTGTAGACAAGAATGTCACTAGCTCGGATGAGCAGGGGAGAATTCAGATGTTTAGAGTAAGCTAGCATTTTCTTTAGTGTCGCCTGAGAACGGCGTTATGTGTAAGAGGCTTGGTGTATTGATTTGCGGATTCTTGATTTGCTTTACAGAATTAGAACGGTTGGTGGTATGGATGTGCAGACTTTGCTACCTTGTACAAAAGGTCATGGGAGAGTATCCCACAGGGAAATATATATAAGCGTAATATGTTAGTCACATGATTGTTAAAGATTGAAACCAAGCATGAAGATTATGGTACTATGAGAGTTTATGCCTGGAAGGCGCTCTATTCCTGTAGTTGTGAACGGTGAGAGTTTTTCAGGATTGAGACAGCTTGATTATTCACACATGTGTTGAGGTTCCATGTAGCTTGTGGTGTTATTTGAGCAGGATGGCTCTTGAGATGCATGGCATTTATCGCGCCTTAATTGTGCTTGGGTTTTGTGGCGTGTTGCGCTATCCGTCTCCCTAGAGTTGTATTTTTGCACTTGGCGTGCTTGTGGCCGATATTCGGTATTTCGTAGGTAGAAGCATTATGGCTTGATGGGTATGTCCTTATTTATTGTTATGAGTGGATCGGGTGTCACGCCGCCACAGGTACATTATTTGGATCGGGTTGCATGTCGCAACGGTATCATGTTTGGATGAGGTTGCACACTGCAACAGTATCATGTATGGATCGGATGGCACGCCGCAACGATATAATGTGTGGATCGGGTTACACGCCGCAATAGTGAGATATGGAGTACGGTTACCTAGATCTATTCCTGTGTATTTGGTTTCTCATTCTCTGAGTAGGGTTCATAGCATCTGTTCGGTCATTTTATTCGTTACGCGGGCTGGGTAGTTCTTTTCCAGAGTTTATTTTTCCTTATGCATCACATTCGAGTTTGTAACGTGTTGGCGCGTTATTGATGTCATATGAGATTTTGGTAGTGGTTGAGATGGCTTATTTCCTGAACATCTTGTACTGGTTGAGACGAAGTTATTGGACCTGGGATCAGTGCGATCAAAGTTATGTAGGGTATATTAAAGAGCATATATCATTATTTAGTTCAGAATGAGGTAATGGTCCTTGTCCAGAGGGTAGACTCTATGATTTGTTATTTTGTCAAGTGGTTATTAATTCTACACATCTTTTCCATCGTGGAAGTATTGCTAGAGTTGGAACAAGACTTATATGCATCATGAGGTGTACTGCGGGCACCAGATTCATGAAATTTCCATCTATTGTGGTTGGAGGATGTTTCTACGGGCGATCGACTTATGTGGTGCGTAGTGTGACTTTAACATGGGTGCATGATCATGTTTTGGTACAATATGTAGTGACTGATGCAGTGTTCGTATGTTGGAATCAGGTCTTGTAGATAAATCCGGAGGCTGGAATTTTGTTGTCAGGCTTATTAACTAAATACAAGGGAGGATCTTAAGTATGGCTCGAGCTAATGTGCTTAGCTGGGTTGTGATGGCATGGGCAGGTGAACGAGGCGTTAAACAATGACTTTGGACAGCTCCAGAGCAATTCTTAACACGTTCGAGGACGAACGTATGTTTAAGTGGGGGAGAATGTAACGACCCGACATGTCATTTGAGCTCTAGCGTATCGTTCGGAGGTTTAATACCTTGAGTAGCTTCACTTCATGTTTTATGACTTGTACGCGTGGTCGAAATTTAATTTTGCGAAGTTCGGAGTTGATTTAGATGTAAAAGTTAAATTTTCGGAAGCTTTAAGGTTGGAGAATTGACTAAGGTTTAATTTTTGAGTAAAGAACCTCAGAATGAGGATTCGAAGGTTCCAATAGTTTCATATGATGATTTTGGACTTGGGCGTATGTTCGAGTTGAGTATCAGGTAGTCTGAAAGCATTTTGATGTCTATTATGGAAAGTTGGCATTTTTGGAAGTTCAAAATTTCATAAGTTTGGTTTGAAGTGGATTTTAATGTTATCGATGTCCGTTTGGAGTTTCGAACCTTGAAATAGGTTCGTATCGTGGTTTGTGACTTGTGCATAAAGTTTGGCATCATTCCGGGAAGCGGATTTTGCTGGGGGAAGTTTGATACCACAGATGAGGTCGAGTTTTAGTAGAAGCGGGACCGCACCTTCGGGTGAGGCGTCGCAGAAGCGACCTTGCAGAAGCGACCTCGCAGAAGCGAGGAAGTGGATCGCAGAAGCGACTGGAGGTGATCGGGACAGAGGCCGTAGGTGCGACGCGATTCCCATACTTGCGTGATTGCAGATGCGAGTTGGGATGTTTCGCATGACTTCGCAGAAGCGTAGATTTCGCCACAGAAGCGGCCAAGGTGATCGTAGAAGCGGAAGGTCGTTTTGGCAGTGGTGATGTTTTAAGAAAGGGATTTGGCCATTGTTCTTGCATTCTCTCTTGGTTTGAGTGATTTTTTGTGAGGTTCAAGTGGAGGTTTTCATCATCTATGGCAAGGTAATTTATTCCCACATATTGTAAGTTAAATACATGGATTCTATAAGGATTTAAATATGGAATTAGTAGAAATTGTGGGGTTTTTGGTAGAAAACCTAGAATTTGTTATTTTTTGAATTTGACCATGAAATAGGACATGGAATTAGGAATAAATTATATATTTGAGTTCGTGGTGTTATGGGTAAAGTTTATCTTCGAACATTTTCGGAATCCGGGCGCGTGGGCCCGAGGGTTGACTTTGTTGACTTTTGAGCGAAGCTGAAAATCATTATAAATTGTTAAATTATACATACTAGGGTATATTTTGATTGATTTGCACGTTGTTTTACTAGTTTTGAAGAGACGGGCATCGGGTTGAGGTGTTTGAGTGGCGTTGGAGCCGGTTATGGAACTTCGGAGCAAGGTAAGTCTCCTTCTAACTCTGTGAGGGAGAAACTACCCTTAGGTGATATATTTGTTATGTGATACTTGTTGCGGGGGCTACGTACGCACAAGGTGACGAGAGTCCGTACGTAGCTAGATTCATGTTTTGTCCGGGTAGACTTAGGTTCCCGCCATGCTATAACTGTACTATTTGAGTACTCTCTTGCCTATTAAATTCCTTTATTTTATGTTGCTACTTGAGGCTAGACTTGTGTAGAGTGATAGACTTGCTAGTGTAGAGATTCGACGGGCTTCATGATTAGTTGCGAAATAATTGTACTCCTGTTACGAATATCTCCCACGTTATGTGTTCTCATCAAAAGCTTTTCCTTAAAATTTATAACTCACGCGTCTATTCGTGGGTGGGGTCAAGGACCCGTCAAAGCTTCTTATTCTAATGGGATCGGGCTGTTCGCCTCGGTAGTATAATAGATATATTTATGGTTCGTGCCGTTTGACCCTTGGCAGTGCGCACATTATGATGGGATCGGGCCGTTCTGCTTGGCAGGATTATGTATCACACTCGCATGGGAGCGGGCCATTCGCCTCAGCAATACAATAGATGTATCTATGGTTCGACAATATTATGATGGATCTGGCAGTACGCCTCGATATTTCTATAAAATACTCATATGAAATCGTGCGTAATAATTGATAAAAAGCTAGTATATTTGTGAGTTTTTCTGATTTGAACTGTGACGACCTATCTGGCGAGGTCCATTATATATATATTACTTCGATTGAGGGGGTAACTACTTGCTGAGAGCTTGAGTTATTGCTGGGAGGAGAATTGTACCACGTATTTATACTTGTTATTTCGTTTATTTACTCTGACTCACATCTGTGTACTTCTACTGTATCTGTCTTATTGGATCACTAGTAAGTGTCGATGTTGACCCCTTGTCCCTACTTCTCTGGTTTTAGGCTAGATACTTACTGGTACACGTTGATTTACATACTCATGTTACACTTGCTGTACTTATTGTGCAGGTACATATATGTATGGTGGCCTTTTGGGCGCAAAGGCGCGGCTATTGCGGGGACTTCACCGTAAGCTGCATTCCATGTTACGATCCACAGCCTGCAGAGACTCCATTAGAGTTATTTATATTCTCCTATCTAATTTGTATTCCAGATAGATGTTGTACTTTATTATATTTCTTAGTTATTGCTCATGCACTTGTGACACTGAGTTTTGAGGGTTCCTAAAGGTTGTTCATCATTGTAGTTCGTGTAAATATTATCATTCACCTTGTAAATTCTATTTCATGCTATTTAATTAATGAAAATTATGATTTCAAATTTCTAAAATGAGTAAGTAAGTTGATAGATCACTGTTGGATTGCCTGACGGTAGTGTTAGGTGCCATCACGACCTTTAGCGGATTCTAGGTCGTGACAATTGATAACTTAAATACAAATTTCATACAACGATTCATACATTATAAAACTATTTCAACTTTCATACAACATTCAAATAAAAAATATATAACTATAACAGAATACATTTTAAATACAGTTTTCATACAACTTTAATACAATTTCGTAACTATATTTAGCAAAAATCAAGTCTAATCTTCACCAAACATCCTCAAATTTGATATATAAGCTCCAAAGAAAATTCCTAATTATTTGCAACAAAACTCAACCCAAATAAATAATTGTTTTTGAAAATTCAAATTCGAATTCAAAGTTTCGAAGTTTTTTAATGGTTGTCAATGATGGAGAGTCAAATACCTCCAAAATATATTAATTGATAACTTCAATTCGGACACCAATTGTGTAACATGAAAGAAAATTGCTAAGTTAAAACTCTATATTAAAACAGTTGAAATTCATTGATGAATTCCCTGAAAAAAAAAGGATAAAAAGCATAGAAAAATGAAGGAAGAAAAATTGGGGAAAGAACTAAGGGTGCTTATCGGGCGGATCAGGAAGATAATTATGCTTAAAAGTTAGGATTATCGGTTATCGGATTATAAATGTTGTAATTCGCTATCCATCTATAAGATAACTGTAATGACCCGACCGATCATTTTTCTTTCTAGAACTCTGTTCCTCTAAATAAGACTCCCCGTATGTTCTTTTACTATTTTATAACTTGCGGGAATGGTTAGTTCGGGTTTGGAAGGGTTCGGGTTGAAATCGGAACACTTAGTTCCTTTTTATTGGCTTAAAAGGGTTAAGTTTGACTTGGGTCAACATTTGTAGTAAAAGAACTCGGAATCGGTATTTGACAGTCCCAAAAGGCCCGTACGATGATTTTGTACTTGGGCATATGTTCGGATCGGGTTTTGGATGATCCGAGAGCATTTCAGCACTTAATAGTGAAAGTTGGCACCTTGAAGGTTTTTCAAGTTCTTTAAAATTGGTTTGGAGTAGGTTTTGGTGTTATCGAGGTCTGTTTGGGAATCCGAGCTCGAGAATAGTTCTGTATGGTGATTTAAGACTTGCACGCAAAATTTAACGTCATTCCGAGTTGATTTGATAGGAATCAGAGGTGCGAAAGTGTTTCTAGAAGTTTTTGAGTTTTATAATTCGATTCATGAATTTTGGTATCCGATTCATACTTCTAGATGTTATTTTGGTGTTTTGAGCGCACTAGTGGGTCCGTATTATGTTATTGGATGTGTGAGTGTTGTTGGATGGGGTCCCGGGGGCCCCGAGTATGGATCGGATTGGAAATCGGACTCGAATTTGGGCTTGGGGAACTGTTGGTGCACCAGTTCTGGTGCGCCCGCACCTGCGAGATTTTTGGCTTTGGACGAAAGGTCAGTAGCCCGTAGAAGCACAGGAGCTTCCGCAGAAACGGCCTCGCTTCTGAGATGATAGGGCCGCATGTGCGAGAAGAGGCTGGCTAGGCCTTGACCGCAGGTGTGACGCCATTTTTCGCAGAAGCGGGAGCTCGTCCGCAGAAGCGAAGTCAGGTGGCCTGGGCTAGGACTGTAGAAGCGGAATCGCTGGAGGCAGTGAGGTCTTTTAATGTCGGGACTTAGGTTATTTTGGCTCATTTCTTTCATCTCTTGGGCGATTTTTGAGCTCTTTGAAGAGTGGTTTTCACCTAGCTATTGGAGGTAAGTAATTTCTATCCAATGTAAGTTAAATACATAGATTATGGGTATACTTTAATATGTAAAATTGTGAAAATTATGGGTTTAGTTGAAAAACCTAGGTTTTGATAAAAAATGGGATTTAACCATGAAAATGGTTATGGAATTGGGTAAAAATTATATATTTGAGTTCGTGAGGTTATGGGTAACAATTATCTTCGAATATTTATGGAATTACTCTAATAGTTAAATTATTAACTTTTGAGCGTATAATGATTATTTTATATAACATCTGGCTAGCTTTGGATTGTTCGGCACCAAGTTGGGTCCTTAGAGTGAATTTGTGACCGGAACGTGAGCTTTGAGACGAGGTAAGTCTCTTTCCTAACCTTTTAAGAGAGCATTTACCCCCATAGGTGATTTAAATAGCTATTTGATTCTAATTGTGGGGGCTACGAGGTGACGAGGTGACGAGAGTTCGTGCGTAGCTACTAATTATGCTTAAGTCCGGGTAGTTTAGGACCCAAATCATGAAATACTTGTAATGTTTGCACTTTACTTGTTAATTAAAGTGTCTAAATTATAATGAAACTTGGTAAAGTTTTTGTAGAGACTGAATTTCACTTACTTGAGTATTGGCGGGTTACTTGACCATTAACAGAAATTGTGTTTCTTTGTGTATTAGCTTTATAATAGACTTTAAATCGGATGTTCATAATGTATCCTCTCTTCTTGTGGAGTGGGCCGAAGGCCTTGGCAGTGTAATAGATGCATCTATGGTTCGTGCCACTCGACCCTCGGCAGTGTAAACATTATTCTGGATCGAGCCGTACGACCTCGGCATAAATCGTGCGTGTCAATGATTGAAGCCTGAACATACTTGATATTATTTTTCATGAAGTGAGAGATTATAATTTATTTATTTGTTCGGAATTTATTTGGAATTAGTATGTTCTAATAGAATACTCTTGGAATTTACTATTAGTTAAAGAATTATTTATTCACTGTTGTTATTATGTTAATATTATTATTCATATACTCTATGTCTATTTAGCATTTATTTATTTTATTGTTAGCCCACAGTAAGTGTAGATGTGGACCCCTCGTCACTACTTCGAGGTTAGACTGTATACTTATTGGGTACATGTTGTTTATGTACTCACGCTACGCTTCTGCACTAATCGTGAAGGATCTAAGGCAGATGCATCTGTCAGTCATACCGGCGCGCACCCCCGATAACCCGAGGCTTAGTGATGGTGAGAACGCGCGCGACAGATGTACTCGATCATGGAGAAGCTGCTCCCTCTGTTGCTAGAGGCCGAGGGAGGGCTACAACTCGTGGTAGATGATGAGGACGTCCTAGAGTTGCTCCAGTTGTGCCACCACTGGATCCAGTAGAGGATCCTATTATTGAGGAGTAGGGCGAGGAGCCCGCAGCAGATCCAGCCCGGTGGATTTCATGTACGCACCGGGATTCCAGGAGGTCATGGGTCGTATGCTACGGTTCATGGATTCTATGACACATGCTAGTTTATTTCCAGTGGACCCAGCCAAATCTCAGGCGGGAGGGGGAGCACAAACCCCTGCCGCTCAGGCTCCATGGCATGCAGCTGCCATATATCAGACCCCGGGCGCACTACCAGTGGCGTAGCTCAGCCAGTTGCACCAGCTATACCTGAGCCCAGACCAGTTGCGGCCTGCGAGTCGCAGAAGCTATTGGAAAGATGGACTAGGCTATATCCTCATGTATTTGGAGGGCAGGGCCTGTAGATAGTGGCAGTCATATCTTCTCGGCAGACCAGCAGGTTCTCCTCCCATGACTTGGGACCAGTTTACATGCCTCTTCCTGGACAGATATATTCCACCCTCTCAGAGGGAAGAGTTGCGATTTCAGTTCGAGCAGCTCCAACAGGGCCAGATGTCGGTGACCGACTATGAGACGGGATTCTCTGAGTTGTCTCGCCATGCACTTATGATACTTCCTACCGATGTAAAGAGAGTGGGGAGGTTTGTTGCAGGTTTGCACTCTGGTATTTAGGTCATTATGGCCCGAGCGGTTGAGATGGGGACTTCGTACGAGCTAGTTGTGGAGATAGCTCGGAGGATCGAGGGTGTTCGTCAGCGGAGCCGAGAGCAGGCGATGAGGGATAAGCGGTTTCGATATTCTAGAGGGTTCAGTGGTGCCCCGGTTGGGGCAGAGGTTAATTTGTTGAGGGGTCAGTCTAGTAGGCCCACATATCCAGCACCGCCGCCTCCTCTGGGTGCTCTAATGCGACCTTATGTCGGCTCCATTCCAAAGAGCTCCTACCATCCCCCATCTATTCAGGGCTCTTCCAGTGGGCCTTCAGGCCATCAGGGTCAGACTTCAGGTCAGTAGTCAACTGTACCGAGAGGTTGTTTCGAGTGCAGGGATCTTTCATCCACAAACCGATGGGAAGTTGGAACGGACGGTTCAAATCTTGGAGGATATGCTCAGAGCATGTGTGATTGACTTTAGAGGATAGTGGGATCAATTCTTGCCTTTGGTTGAGTTTGCTTACAACAACATTTATCAGTCCAACATTGAGATGGCTCCATTTGAGGCTTTATATGGTCGGCGATGTCGTTCGCCCATCGGATGGTTTGAGCCCGGCGAGGCTAAGTTATATGGTACTGATTTGGTGAAGGATGCCTTGGAAAAGGTAAAGTTGATTCAGGAGCGACTTCTCATAGTACAGTCCAGACAGAAGAGTTACGCGGATCAGAAGGCGAGTGATTTATCATTTATGATAGGCGAAAAAGTTCTCTTGAAAGTTTCGCTGATGAAGGGAATCATGAGGTTCGGAAAGTAGGGCAAGTTGAGCCCAAGGTTTATAGGTCTATTTGAGGCGTTGAGATGAGTTGGGGAGGTTTCTTATGAGCTTGCTTTACCTCCATGTCTATCGGGAGTTCATCCAGGCTTCCACATGTCTATGCTCTAGAAGTATCGTGCCGATAGGTCGCATGTGTTATACTACAACACAGTTTAGTTAGATGAGAGCCTAGGTTATGAGGAGGAGCTAGTTGCCATTATTGACAGGTAGGTTCGCTAGTTGAGGTCCAAAACGATTTCTGCGGTAAAAGTTTAGTGGAGGGGTCAACAAGTCGAGGAGGAGACTTGGGATACCGAGGAGGACATGCGGAACAGATATCCATACTTACTCGGCATTCCAAGTATGATTCTAGACTCGTTCAAGGACGAACATTTATTTAAGAGGTGAAGGATGTAACGACCCGATCGGTCATTTTGCTTTCTAGAATCTCGTTCCCCTAAATAAGACTCCCTGTATGTGCTTTTACTGTTTTATGACTTGCGGGGATGGTTAGTTCGGGTTTGGAAGGGTTCGTGTTGAAATCGGAACATTTAGTTCCTTTTTATTGGCTTACAAGGGTTAAGTTTGACTTGGGTCAACATTTGTAGTAAACGAACTCAGAATCGGGATTTGACGGTCCCAATAGGTCTGTATGATGATTTTGGACTTGGGCGTATGTTCGAATCGGGTTTTGGATGACCCGATAGCGTTTCAGCACTTAATAGTGAAAGTTGGCACCTTGAAAGTTTTTCAAGTTCTTTGAATTTGGTTTGGAGTAGGTTTTGGTGTTATCGAGGTCCGTTTGTGAATCCGAGCTTGAAAATAGTTCCGTATGGTGATTTAAGACTTGCACGCAAATTTGGTGTCATTCCGAGTTGATTTGATAGGAATCGCGCGCGCAAAAGTGTTTTAGTTTTATAATTCGGTTCATGCATTTTGGTATCCGATTCGCACTTCTAGATGTTATTCTGGTGTTTCGAGCATGCGATCGGGTCCATATTATGTTGTTGGATGGGGTCCTGGGGGCCCCGGGTGTGGATCGGATTGTAAATCGGACTCGAATTTGGGCTTGGGGGACTGCTGATGCACCAGTTCTGGTGTGCCCGCACCTGCGAGAATTTTGGCCGCAGGTGCGAGCTTCTGACCGCAAAAGTGGCTTTGGACGAAAGATCAGTGGCCCGCATAAGCGGAGGATCTTCCACAGAAGCGGCCTCGCTTTTGCAATGAAAGGGCCGCAAGTGCAAGAAGAGGCTGGCCAGGCCTTGACCGCAGGTGCGACGCTGCTTTGCGCAGAAGCGGGAGCCATTCCGTAGAAGCGAAGTCAGGTGGCCTGGGCTAGGACCACACCTGCAATGGATTTTCTGCAGGTGCGGCGCCGCAGATGCGGCCCAGGGTCCATAGAAGCGGAATCGCTGGAGGCAATAAGGTCTATTAATGTCGGGACTTAGGCTATTTTGGCTCATTTCTTTCATCTCTTGGGCGATTTTTGAGCTCTTTGAAGAGGGGTTTTAACCTATCTATTGGAGGTAAGTAATTTCTATCCAATGTAAGTTAAATACATAGATTATGGGTAGATTGTAACATGTAAAATTGTGAAAATTATGGATTTAGTTGAAAAATCTAGGTTTTGATAAAACAAAAACGGGATTTAACCATGAAAATGGTTATGAAATTGGGTGAAAATTATATATTTGAGTTCGTGAGGTTATGGGTAACAATTATCTTCGAATATTTCTGGAATCCGGGCACGTGAGCCCGAAAGTAAATTTTAAGAGTCTACCAATTTGGGTTGGGTACTCACTCTAATAGCTAAATTATTAACTTTTGAGCGTATATTGATTATTTTATATAACATTTGTCTAGCTTCGGATTGTTCGGCACCAAGTTGGGTCCTTAGAGTGAATTTGTGGTCGGAAAGTGAACTTTGAGATGAGGTAAGTCTCTTACCTAACCTTGTAAGAGATAACTTACCCCATAGGTAATTTAAATTGCTATTTGATTCTAATTGTGGGGGCTACGTGCGCATGAGGTTATGAGGTGACGAGAGTCCGTGCGTAGCTACTAATTATGCTTAAGTCCGAGTAGTTTAGGTCCCAAATTATGAAATACTTGTAATGTTTTCACCTTACTTATTAATTAAAGTGTCTAAATTATAATGAAACTTGGTAAAGGATTTGTAGAGCCCGAATTTCACTTATTTGAGTTTTGGCGGGTTACTTGACCGTTAACAGAAATTGTTTTTCTTTGTGTATTAGCCTTATAATAGCTTTTAAATCGGATGTTCATAATGTATCCTCTCTTCTTGTGGAGCGGGTCGAATGCCTCGGCAGTATAATAGATGCATCTATGGTTTGTGCCGCTCGACCCTCGGCAGTGTACACATTATTTTTGATCGGACCGTACGACCTTGGCATAAATCATGATTGTTAATGCTTGAAACCTGAACACACTTGATATTAATTTTCATGAAATGAGAGATTATAATTTATTTATTTGTTCGGATTTTATTTGGAGTTAGTATGTGCTAATAGAAGACTCTTGGAATTTACTATTAGTTAAAGAATTATTTAATCATTATTGTTATTATGTTAAAGTTATTATTCACATACTCTATGTCTTTTTAACATTTCTGTATTTTATTGTTCGCCCATAGTAAGTGCCGATGTCGACCCCTCGTCACTACTTCTTCGAGGTTAGACTGGATACTTATTGGGTACACGTTATTTATGTACTCACGCTACACTTCTACACTAATTGTGAAGGATCTGAGACAGGTGCATCTGGCAGTCATACCGGCGCACACCCCCGATACCCCGAGGCCTAGTAGTGAGCTGCCCTTCTGAGTCCGTTCGGCAGCACCTGGAGTCTTTCTTTTGCATTATTTTCTGTCTACTCTATTTTAGACAGTAGTTTAGTGTTTTTTATATTCTACTAATAGCTCATACACTTGCGACACCATGTCTTAGAATTATGCTAGTAGACATTTGATGGCTTTTGAGTATTTATTTCACCACACTTGTTCTCATAATTGTTTACACTTTATTTTATTAAATTTTTCACCTCTTACTTACTTAATAAATAAAATTCAACCATTTCGAAATTGTTAAAAAGAATAAATACATGGCTAGTTCACTGTTGGCTTGCCTAGCGGTGAAGTTGGGCGCCATCACGACCTATAGGTGAAATTGGGTCGTGACAATAACAAGCGGATTGGTATCGGATTAACAATTATTGGGCGGTTATAGGGCGGTTTATCGGCTAAACCAAATAGAAATGTTTTGAACAATCCTAGTCTTGTGAATACCAAACGCCAAACTGCATAGTTCACTGGCTTTTATACCTTTCCATTGTGGGACTCCATATGTATCACGACCCAAAATCCCACCTCAGGCGTCGTGATGGCACCTAGTCTCTAAGATTAGGTAAGCCGATTTCAATTACATTTCAAGACATGTTTTTTATAAGTAATCAAAACTAACAGCGGAAACAATTATGAAAATCTCCCAAGGCTGGTAATACTAAGTCACGAACACTAACTGAATACATAGAATGATCTCAAGGATCGAATACTCAATACTGTTTTATTAAAAATTAACAGTACAATAAAATGAAAAGACTCCAAGGGACTGCGACAATCAAGCAGCTGTACCTTGAATCCTTACAATCCCGCTTTAACTCTGTCCAAGTCCAATATCTCCAATACCTGGTTTTGCACAAAAATGTGCAGAAGTGTAGTATGAGTACACCACAGTCGGTATCCAGTAAGTATCAAGACTAACCTCAATGGAGTAGTGACGAGGTACAGTCAAGACACTCACTAGTCTATTAACCTGTGCAATATAGTATACAAAATAATAAGAAACAAATAACAATAATGGCAAAACTAATCAACCAGTAATCTGCACAGCAGGGCAACACGAACACCATTAATATTGCTCAACAAATAATAAATACAAGTACACCTAATTAATTCAAGTCTTTCAAATATAAATCTTTCGCCTATATACTTCTCAAATAATAATCTTTAGGATATAATACTATCCAATAAATATATTTCGAATATACTCCCTTCAAATAAATATCTTTCAAATAAATCTCTTTCAAATATAATTCCTTCAAATAAATATCTTTCGAATTTGATTCTTTCAAATAGATCTTTATGAATAATAATCCTTCCAAATAAATATTTTAATATAATTCTTTCAATTCGAAGTCATCATGTGACACCTCATTTCAAAATCATAATATACGAGTCTCATCCCACTTTCATATTTCCATGGCACCTCGTGCCAAATTTCTCTATCACAACCGCACGGACAACTTACGTGCCAATATCATCATCATCATCTTAGCCACGGCACCTCGTGCCTTAATGTAACGACCCGACTGGTTGTTTTGAGTATTACAATCTCGTTTCCTCATTTACTTCTCAAATTGGGCTTTACAGTTGTTGTGTCACTTACCGGGGTAATTGGTTCGGGTCTGGTGAGGTTTTGGAATGAATTAGAACACTTAGTTCCAAGGTTTAAAGCTTAAGTTAAAATAGTGACCGGATGTCGACTTATGTGTAAACGGCCTTAGAATTTGATTCTGATGATTCCAATAGCTTTGTATGGTGATTTTGGACTTAGGAGCGTGTCCGAAAAATTATTTGGAGGTCCGTAGTGGAATTAGGCTTGAAATGCCGAAAGTTGAATTTTTTGAAATTTTGACCGGGGGTTGACTTTTTTATATCGAGGTCGGAATCCGATTCTGGATATTGGAATAGTTTCGTTATGTCATTTATGACTTGTGTGCAAAATTTAAAGTCATTCCGGATTGATTTGATGTATTTCGGCACAAGATATAGAATTTGAAAGTTCAAAGTTCATTAGGCTTGAATTGAGGTGCGATTCATAGTTTTAGCATTGTTTGATGTGATTCGAGGCTTTGACTAAGTTCCTATGATGTTTTAGGACTTGTGGGTATATTTGGTTGAGGTCCCGAGGGGCTTGGGTGAGTTTCAGGGTGGTTTCAGACCATTTCTAGGCCATTCTTAGTTGCTGGTTTTTGGCCACAGAGGTATGCATCGCGATCGCGGACAAATGTTCGCGATCGCGAAGAGCAATTTTGCTGTTCGGGCACTATGAATCGCGATCGTGGAAGCCTTTTCGCGATCGCGTAGAGAAAACTCCTGCTGCACTAACCCGACTTTGGAAGCTCATATCTCGCAATTTATAAGGAATTTGGAGATGATCCAAATATGAAAGTTGTATCCCTTAATGTCTAGTTTTCAGAAATGTAAACCATTTATCATTTAGAATTCTGTACAAAAGATTATGGTGGATACACTATAGGCTATCTGGGAAGAGTTTGGAAATCTCTGCTGACTTTGGAAGCTTATATATAGAAATCTATAAGGAATTGGGAGATTAACAACAAATGAAAGTTATATCTCTTAGTGTTTAGATTTTAGAAAGTTAAACCAATTACAATTTGGAGTTTTGTACAAAATGTTATGACCATTATACTAGAGGCTGTTTGGAAGAGTTGGGGAGTTTGTTCTTCGCGATCGCGAAAAGCAATTTTGGGGCTGAAAAATTTTGTGCTTCGCGATCGCGAAGCATTTTCCGTGATCGCTAAGAGTAAATGCCTGGACAAAAGATATATTTCGAGGTTTCGGCCATTTTAACACATTTGGAGCTATGGAGCTCGGATTGAAGCGATTGTTGAGGCATTTTTCACCATATGGATTAGGGTAAGTGATTCTAACTCGGTTTTGGTTAAATTACACGAATCTATTATTATTTTTATCGACAAATTAGTGTTTTGGGTTAAAAATAGTAGAAAAATTCATAGACTTTAATTGAGGATTTGAAGGCCGAGTTGTGGTCGGATTTGAGTAATTTTGGTATGGTTGGACTCGTGATTGAATGGGGGTTTGGATTTTATGAGTTTTATTGGATTCCGAGACGTGGGCCCTACGAGTGATATTTGGGACCTAATTTCGAATTTTTGAAAAATTTTAGTAATTTGATATGGAATTAATTCCTATAATTTTGTGAGCTGATGCAAATTAATTGTGACTAGATTCGAGCCGTTTGGAAGTTGATACGCGCAGAATGGAATTTCTGGAGCATTGCTTAGCTTGCTCGACATTGGATTTGTCTTGTTCGAGGCAAGTAACTCTTCTAATCTTGGAGTTGCGGGTATAAACCCTGAATATATGTATTTCGTGAATTGTTGGGAGGTGACGCACATGCTAGATGAGGGGCGTGTGGGCGTGCACTATAGAAATTGTGACATAATTATTTCTGTGGAATTTTGAAGTTAAATGATCTTGGCATTTTTCATGCTGTTTTATGAGTTAAAGAAATTGAGATGAAAAGCATATTAAAAATCATGTTGAGGCTATGTACCAGTATTATTGGGACCCACAGAGGTCATATTGTTGTGAATTATTTATTTTAAATTAAAAATTCATACTCAGTCATATTGATTTCATTTCATATCATATCTCACTCTCTGTTGTTATTTATTGATACATCATATCATCATTTTGGGACATTCTCATGACATTGTGAGCCCATGAGAGAGAGAGACTGGAGAGATCGATGACTGAGGGAGGCCGAAGGCCTGATTGTGAAGATATATTTTTTGGGATCGGGCTGCACGCCGTAGCAGGCCATGTTGGCTTTATATATATTATACTATTGCATGTGAGTTGGTCGTGTAACACGTGATTTGGGCGTGCGGATCCATATATTATACTATTGCACGTGAGTTGACCGTGCACCACGTGAGTTGGCCGTGCGGATCCAGATATTATTATAGCATGTGAGTTATTCGTGCAGCACGTGAGTTATCCGTGCGGATCCATATATGATATTATAGCACGTGAGTTGTCTGTGCTTATAGCTCTTGGGCTCCCTCATGAGTCTGTACACACCACCAGTGGGCACAATCAATTATAAACAGGGATCAGGCTGCACGCCGCAGCAGGTATTGTATAGCGCTGAATGATTGAGTGTGCTGAGCATAGTGAGAGAGAATGCGAGACAGTGAGAGATTGAGTACTCTGAGAGTGTGAGTACATGAGTGCAATCTTTGAGATACATTGCATTTACATGCACACATGACATATATGCATAGAGATGTGTTTTTCTCATGCTGTACGGTATCACATTATTCATGATTTCTCACACATGTTGATAGATGGGAATAGTGATGCATTTGTTTTACACGGGTTATCTGGAAAGAAAATGAAACATATCATTTATTATTGAAAGGATTTTGGGAAAATTATTGCTTTCAAACTTATTCATATTTTTGAAAATTTCGGTAAACGATTTGGGTTTTTCACTGATGTACTT
>AWOL01S0059647.1:0-26402 GCA_000715115.1 Nicotiana otophora
TCAGAATCGGATTTCGACCCCGATATCAAAAAGTCAACCCCTCGGTCAAACTTTCTAAAAATTTAACTTTCGGCATTTCAAGCCTAATTCTACTACGGACTTTCAAATAAAATTCCGATCATGCTCCTAAGTCCAAAATCACCATACAGAACTGTTGGAATCATCAAAATTCTATTCCGGGGTCATTTGCACATAATTTGACATCCGGTCACTATTTGAACTTAAACTTTTAATTTTTCATCAAAATTCCATATCTTTGGCTAGGGACCTCTGAATTTGATTNCTAGGGACCTCGGAATTTGATTCCTGGCATACGCCTAAGTCCCAAATCACGATACAGACCTACTAAAATTGTCAAAATACTAATCCGAGTCTGTTTGCTCAAAATATTGACCAAAGTCAACTTAGTTGAGTTTAACGCTCTAATTTACATTTTAATTCATTTTTCACCTGAAAACTTTTCGAAATATTTTTACGGACTGCACGCTCAAATCGAGTAATGGTAAATAGTGCTTAGATCATATAATTAATCATTAAATTTAAAGATGATATTTTGGGTCATCACAGTAAAAGTTAGCTTGACAAAGTTATACTTTTGGCTTCAAATGAAAAAGATTCAACTGAGAAGAAATATAAAGTAAGAACAGATCCAATATTCAGTGCCTTCTTGCTTCGTGTTGGAAACGAAGAAGAGCATCCAATAAAAGATAATTTGGTTCTTCCTGAACACTTGGTTATCAATCCTAATTGTAATAGTAATGCATTTGAGAAATATTTCTATCATTAGATTAAAATACAATTTGTACAAATCGCATGATAGAATTAAAAAGATATCTTAGCTAGCAGAAATTAATATGTTGATCAACTAAAATAAAAGGTTTATTGTAAAATTTTATAGTAAAAACAAAATATTTTTCTATTTTTGACTCAGCATAAAATGATGCCAATAATTACTACCAAGAAGAATACTTAAATACTTTAATACCAAATGACCTTCTACCATACATGTTTGTTGTCAAGTTTATTATTTCTTAGGTATGTTAATGGCACAGTATATATAATAGACTAAGTTAAAATTGATCTTCCATTGTATATAAGTTGATTTTAAAAAATAAATATGTCCGTCATGCTACTGAAAAACTTATATACGCCGAATAACTTATTTAATAGCACACAAATGGTATATAGAAGTTTTGACAATAACGTCATACATGCAAAAATTATGACACTGGTCAATGTGCTTCTAAGTATATTCTTATCCTTCAATTCAACTTTCGTCTTTCGAAACTAAGGAATATCCTAATAAATTTGTGTGAAAATAATTTTTAGTATGTTTATGTTTTGCAAATATAATAAATAAAGGACAAGGACAAACATCCTAAATATTGGACTATATTTATCGCAATATATTTTCTTGCACGAACAACCGTATGTTGCACTTTCAATAGGGATATCAAGATCGACAACAAGAGTTCTGATTAAGGCAAAGCAACCAAAGCATTAGGAGTAAACATACACAAAAAAATATTGTTCTCAAAGAAGGGTTCGTTAAGATATCATCACATTAAATACTTTTAAACTATAATACATAATTATCTAACTAATATGACAAAATTGATCATTTGTATAAGTATTGATGATGTTTTTTTATTTTAAATTCATGTATTATGCTAATGTAATAATATTTTTCGGCATTTGGATGATTGTTGTATTATTATACATAAAATTTCTATCACTAATTAAATTTTATTATTCCTTCATATAAATATTTAAATCATCACGTGCCATTATTAACGTGCAACACACGTTCATAGATACTAGTTATCTATATATACATATCTTACAAAACGTTTCAACGAAACCGTGTAATGAGACACCCTTGAGACAAGGTAGATACGCCTATATGTCCAAAGAAATAAAAGGAAAACAATTATAAATACATATACACGTGTGTGTACAGAAAACGTCCCGCATAGTATGGAAAATATCGGAAACTTTCCCTATATAATAAAAAAACAAGTGCAAATTGTTTATTTTATTTTTAAAACCTCCCGGAAGGAGGGCTTTAAAGCACCCATTCTCACTTTAAAGATCTAACGCACAACCAAGGATGATTGTAAATTAACAGACATGATGTCCCTATTTTCTTTTAGTTACTGCTAATTCTTAGTTATGACTTAATTATGAGTCCTAGTCATGGTAAAAGAACCCTTTGCACGCTAATGTTATCTAAACATGTAGGGATGTTTGTGTAGTTTTCAGTATTATAAGGGGACTTTGTGCAAAATCTTTAGATAACATAAAGAGAGGCTCCATTTCAAAACAAACTGTTGACATTTACTAAGAAGATGCGTTACAAACACTGACTTTTGTCTTTATCCTTTCTGTTTCTTGTCTTTGGTTCTCTTTTTCTTGAAAGACCAAACAATATTAGTATTATTAGTAGTTGGCAGCGAGGAGGAGGGAGAGTCTGTGTGGTGGGTTGGCCAAGTGGCGACAATGTTCACTGATTAGCCATCGCTAATTCAGTCTTAACCATAATTCTTATCCGAAATGATGATGAGTGAGATGTGTGAAGGTTTAATTTGAAACCCCGATTTGCGAAATTGCAAAGCTTTTCAGTTCTCGGGCTATAGAGTGCAGAAGAAGAACACCACCAAAAAATGGTTAAAGTTTTATCCTCTTTTTTTTTGAACAAGTTAAGGTAAATGCAAAAAAATCTTTTCTACTTTTACTCTTAGGTCCACGACTATATCTTTTCTTCAATTTAATTTAGATTTATTTTCTTTGTCTCAATGTGCTTCTCTTCTAATACTCATACCTCTTTAAATACATTTATAATATATTTATCTGTTGAAGTATAAAGTATTAAACACCGCTAATAGACTATTAATAACTTAGGTGGTTAAAGTTAGTTAGTTAGTTAAGTCTCTTAGTAGGTGACAACTGTCACCAACTAAGTTAATAGAGGAGGTAGTGGAGGTTAGTAAGATGTAGTTGCTCGTGTATATATATATTGATACTGTACACATTTATAAAATACAATTCATTTCAATGAAATAGAATATGAGTGGCTTCTCTGCAGAAGTTCATCTTCCTCTTCTCCTTCTCCTTTCTATCTTTTTAATTGACCGAAGGTTCTAGAACTCAACATGGTATCAGAGCGTATGAAGACGATCGATTCAAGCAGATCACTCTAATTGATTTATGTTTCTAGGCCTTCTTCTCGTACATGCAGTTGCTTCGATTCACCTCAATTTATGGTTGAATCGTCGTTGAGCAATTAGGCACTTTGTTTTACTAGTTTGGGCTCTGGTTTCTGGTTATCAATGACGGTCGGAGTTGATGGTACTACTACAGGCATATGAGTTGAGGATATCTCTGCTAATGCGAGTCAATTTCGATTCGGTACTACAATTCTAGTAACAAACTCGTGTTGGTACTACAGTCATAGATCAACATCATCTGTTATTTCTTCAACCTTCTGATACTCCAGGTAGCTCATTAATCTCAATCAAGTTAACTGGACATAAAAACTATGTTCTATGGAGTAGTTTTATGCGCGTTAGTTTGCTAGGAAAAAGTAAATTAGGTTTTGTAGATGGAGGGTATTCTAAGGAGAAATTTGATGCCTCCCTTCATGAATTGTGGGAGAAGTGTAATACCATAGTACTTTCATGGATAATAAACTCTGTAAGCACTGAATTATTGAGGGGAATGGTGTATGCCACAAGTGCTCACAAAGTGTGGAGTGATCTCAGAGAAATCTTTGAGAAGGTGAATGGCTCGAGAGTCCTGTACTTGCACAAGCAGATTGCCACCCTATCACATGGTATTTCATCAGCATCTTCTTATTTTGTAAAACTGAAGGAATTGTGGGCTGAATTTGACACACTTATGCCTTGCCCTGGGTGTGGCTATGAAGAATCTAAAAGATATGTGGAGCACTTTGTATATCAGAGAATGTTGCAGTTCTTAATGGGACTAAACGAGTCATATGCACAGTCTAGCAATCAAATTTTGAATATGTCTCCTATTCCTTCTGTAAACAAAGCCTACTCTACGATAATCTCAGAAGAAAGTAGAAGGTCTTTAGCTAATCATATCACTAATGTATCTGAAGTTCATGAAGAAACTGCTACATTCACCAACAAAGGCCATCCCAATCAAACTCAATTCACCAGCAAATCTGGTTTCTATCCTCCTGGTCCTCTGAATCCTAATCCAGCCTTATTCAGTAACAAGGGAATCCCATACTCTAACAAAAACTTCAAACAGAGAAAGAACTAGCTATATTGTGACTACTGTAACTTCAAAGGTCACATTAGGGAGACATGCTATAAGATCTATGGCTATCTATCAGATTTCAAGCCTAAGAAAAAATTCTTCTCAGCAAATTCAGCTTCATGTGCTGGAGAAAATCAGTTCTCCAACAATCCTACTGGAGGAACATATGGGACTCCAATTAGCCTTGCAATAACTTTTGGAAATCTATCAGTCTCCTCATAAGTATCCAACTCTACTAACAATCAGTCTACTCAAGCTGCAATAGGAAGAATTCCTCAGTTTACATAGGAGCAATACAATCAGATCATGCAAATGGTGGGAAAAGGAAATGAGAATAGTGGATCTGCTATGGCAGCAGGTATGTCACATAGTGTAACTGTCCCTATAGATATACCTAAGTAGATAATTGACACTGGAGCTTCCAATCATATGGTACATAGACTTGACATGCTGTTTGACTTAAAAACCTTGGGAAATTCTAAAGAAGGGAAAATCTGTCTACCTACAAGAGATTTAGCCATAGTGAGACACATAGGTTCCACATATATATTTTCTGGTCACAAGATAACTAATGTGATGCACATTCCTGAGTTCAGATATAATCTCTTATCCGTTTCAAAAATTACAAAGGAGTTAAGGTGTGTAGCTATGTTCTAGCCTGACTTTTGCATCTTTTAGGATCTCTTCAATGGACAGGTAAAAGGGATTGGTAGAGAAGACAGTAGATTGTATGTACTCACCTCTAAAAGTGTAATAAAGTCAATTAATGGTGCACCTGCTACAAGAAGTGCAAGCTCAAATCCAAGGTCTCTCACTGTAAATACCACAGAGAATAACACAATAAATGTAGCCTTGTGGCATAGGAGACAAGGTCATGTACCTTTGGCTATACTGAAGATAGTAAGTGATTTTCAATCTATGCATTTTGAGGATACTAAAAAGCATTGTACTGTTTGTCCTTTGGCTAAGAAAATAAGGCTACCAGTTTCTGTAAGTACCTCAATTGCTCATTCCAATTTTGATATATTCATGGTGATGTGTGGGGTCCCTATAGAGTTCCTACCTATGATGGGAAAAGTTACTTCTTAACACTAGTTGATGATTATTCCAGATTCACCTAGATCTTTCTCTTACCCTCAAAATCTGAGACAATTGTTGTTCTTAGGAATTTCTTCTTAATGGTGCAGAATATCTATTCTTCAACTGTTAAGATTCTAAGGATAGATAATAGTTGTGAGTTCTTCAATACTCAGATGACAAATGTACTTCAATCACTAGGCATCATTCATCAAAGCTCAAGTGTCTATACTCCACGGCAAAATGTTGTGGCTAAAAGAAGGCATAGACACATACTCAATGTAGCCAGAGCACTCAGGTTTCAGGCCTCAATTCCTCTCAGGTTTTGGGGAGAGTGTGTTTCTACTGCAGAGTATGTTATAAACAGGTTGCCTGCTTCAACTCTCAAATGCAGGACTCCTTATGAAATCCTACATGGTTTTCCTGCCTCTCTTGCTCACTTGAGAGTCTTTGGATGCCTAAGTTATGTGTTAGAGGTGAGGAAAACAGATAAATTTGCTCCTAGAGCTGTTCCAGCAGTCTTCCTTGATTATTCAATGGTTCAAAAAGGCTACAAGATGTGGTGTTTAAAGAAGTTGTCTACCCCTTTAAACATACTGACCTACCTATTTCCTCTCTATTTCATATCCTAGAATTCTCACCTAATAGTGTCTCTAACAAGAGAGTGATAATATCTCTTCAGGATGATACTATGTCTTCTCCTTCTACCATCTCTGCTGAGCATTCTACTGATACCTTAACCTCAGCTGTGAATCCAAATCTGGCTACTGATGCACATTCCAATACTCTACTTGAAGAACTGCCTGTTGACACCTCACCATATATATTATCTTCTGAAGTACCTGAGCCTAGCAAAATATCTCGAAGGGTATCTAAACCACCATTGTGGATGAAGGACTATGCAATTCAGTCTCAAGGGAAATCTAACTGTTGTTATCCTTTATCCAATTATGTGAGCTATGCTAATATCTCTTCTTCCTATAGCTCTACTCTCTCTGCCTACTCAACTATTATTGAGCCAAAGACTTACAGAGAGGCAATTAAGAATCCCAAGTGGATTGCAGCTATGAAGTCTGAAATCACAGCCTTAGAAGAGAACAACACTAGGAGAATTGTTGATCTTCCTGATGGCAAGGTTCCCATTGGGTACAAATGGGTGTTCAAGGTTAAATATACAGCTTCAGGTATAGTTGAGAGATATAAAGCCAGACTAGTGGCTAAAGATTATAGCCAGCAAAAAGCTATGGACTATACAAAGACCTTCTCTCCTATGGTCAAGATGGTCACAGTCATGTCTGTGATAGCAGTAGCTGCAACTAGGCATTGGCAAATCTTTCAAATGGATGTGCACAATGCCTTCCTTCAAAGGAATTTGTTTGAAGAAGTCTACATGGTAATTCCACAGGGGTTCTCTAGTCAGGAAGGATCTGGCAAAGTCTGCAGACTCTAAAAGTCTTTGTATGGCCTCAAACAGGCACCAAGGTAGTGGAACAAAAAGCCGACTGATGCTTTACTGCAACTTGGCTTCACCTAGAGCCATTTTGATTATTCTTTCTTCACTAAGAAGGTGCAGACTAAGATGGTTCTTGTCTTAGTTTATCTAGATGATCTCTTGGTTTCAGGCAACTGTCCTCAGTTTATCTTGCAAACAAGAAGTGATATGCAACTCAAATTTAAGATAAAGGATCTTGGTGAGCTCAAGTTCTTCTTGGGCATTGAGTTTGCTAGATCGAGGGAGGGAATTGTCATGAATCAAAGGAAGTATGCTTTTGGAATTGATTGCTGAGATGGGGCTTGGTGGAGCTAAACCTACTAGTTCTCCATTGAAGCCTAATTAGAAACTTACATCTGCTGATTATGATGCTTTCATCAACAATCAATCTAAAATAGAAACTCCACATACAGATGCAGAAAATGATAACTTACTGACTGATGCTAGCCAATATCAAGGGCTAATAGGAAGGCTTCTATATCTAACTATGAAAAGGGTATACATTGCTGTTGTTGTTCAAGTACTCAGTCATATTATGCATAAACCCAAGCAATCTCATTTGGAAGCTGTACTAAGAGTGGTAAGGTATATCAAAAGTGCACCTGGTATGGGCCTACTAATGACCTCTGAAGGATCTGGGAAACTTGAAGCCTTTTTTGACTCAGATTGGGAAGGCTGCTTGCAGTCGATGAAATATGTTACAGGTTACCTAGTAAAGTTTGGAAGTGCCTTAATCTCGTAGAAGTCAAAGAAGAAAGACATTGTAGCAAGAAGCTCTGCAAAAGCAGAGTTCAGAAGCATGGCTTCAGCAGTGGCTGAATTAACCTGGCTGACATGCCTTTACAAGGAGCTAGGAGTCGAAATTCAACTACCCATTGATCTACATTATGACAGTAAAGCTGCTATTCAGATTGCAGCCAATATCATCTTTCATGAATGCACCAAACATATTAATATAGATTGTCATTTTGTCCGGGAAAAATTATTCAAGGAGCAGTGAAGACACATCATATTCCTACAAAAGAGCAGCATGCTGATATTCTCACTAAAAGCATGGAAAAGCCACAACATGACTATCTACTATCCAAGCTGAGGTTGAAGGATGTGTTTCAACCATCAGCTTGAGGGAGAGTATCGAAGTATAGAGTAGTAGACACTGCTAATAGACTGTTAATAACTTAGGTGGTTAAAGTCAGTTAGTTAGTTAAGTCTGTTAGTAGGTGATAACTGTCACCAGCTAAGTTAATAGAGGAGGTAGTGGAGGTTAGTAAGATATAGTTGCTCGTGTATATATATACTAATACTGTAACGATCCGGCAGGTCATTTTGAGTATTACAGCCCCGTTCCCCCATTTACTGCTCTATTTGCGCTTTATAGCTATATTATGACCTATCAGATTAGGTAGTTCGGGTACGGAAGGATTTCAGAATGAATTGAGATACTTAGTCTCATAATGGAAAACTTAAGTTGGAAAAGTAGATCGGATGTTGACTTATATGTAGACGACCTCAGATTTGAATTCTGATGATACCAATAGCCCCGTATGGTAATTTTGGACTTAGGAACGTGTCCGAAAAATTATTTGGAGGTCCATAGTGGAATTAGGCTTGAAATGCCGAAAGTTAAATTTTTTTGGGAAGTTTAACTGGGGAGTTGACTTTTTGATATTAGGGCTGGAATCCTATTCTGAAAATTGGAATAGGCTCGTAATGTGAAATGTGACTTGTGTGCAAAATGTGAAGTCAATCGGACGTGATTTGACAGGTTTCAATATCGTTTGTAGAATTTGGGAATTTTAAAGTTTCTTAGGCTTGAATCCGTGTGTAATTCGTGTTTTCGATGTTGTTGGAGGTGATTTGAAGATTCGACTAAGTTCTTATGATGTTATAAGACTTATTCGTATGTTTGGTAGAGGTTCCGGAGGCCCCAGGTTGATTTCGGGGTGGTTAACAGACTTGATTTTGAGTTGATGAAGCAGCTGAAGTACTGCTGCTACTGGTATAACCGCACCTACGGAGTGGGCACCATAGGTGCGCATACGCAGAAGTGCGGAATGAATCACAGAAGCGACCAAGGAAGGAGTGGGCAGAGGTCGCAAGTGCGAAGACATTCCCGCACCTGCGATGGTCGCAGAAGTAGGCTGAAGGGCGCATAATCGAGGTTGAGCCGCAGGTGCGATGGGTTTTCTGCACCTGCGATAGGCGCATATGCGATCCATATTTCGCAGAAGCGAAAAGCCTGGGCAGAATCCTTTAAGTTCGAGGGTTCGTGAGTTTTCACTATTTTCGGATTTTGGAGTTCGGTTTGGGTGATTTGGAAGAGGAATATTTTCACACAACTTGGGGCAAGTGTTCTTGACTTCCTTGTAATTATATTCCATGAATCTATCTTCATTTTAGCAATTGGTTGATGAATTTAAAGAGAACATTGGAGGTGTTGGCCTAAAGTTTATAATACGAATTTGTGAGTTTTGAATATCGATTTGGAGTCGGAATTGAGTGAAATTAGTATGGTTGAATTTGTAATTAGATAGTTTGTAGGATTTTGTGAGTTTCGTCGAATTCCGAGACGTGGGCCTCAAGGGCAATTTTTGGAGTGTAATTTCGGATTTTGTGGGAAAATATTAGTATTTTTGATATGAAATTAATTCCTATAATTGTGTGGACTGAATCAAATTTATTGTGGCTTGATTCGAGCCGTTCAAAAGTTGATACGCACAGAATGGGATTTCTGGAGCATTGTTTAGCTTGCTCGACTTTGAATTCGTCTTGTTCGAGGTAAGTAACTCTTCTAATCTTGGAGCTGAGGGTATGAACCCTGAATATATGTATTATGTGAATAGTTGGGAGGTGTCGCACATGCTAGGTGACGGGTGTGTTGGCGTGCACTATAGAAATTGCGACATAATTATTTCGGTGGAATTTTGTAGTCAAATAATCTTGGTATTTTTCATACAATTTTATGTGTTAAAGAAATTGAGCTGAGAATCATATTAAAAATTATGTTGAGGCCATGTGCCAGTATTATTAGGACCCACAAAGGTCATATTGCTATGAATTATTTGTTTTAACTTGAAAATTCATACTCAGTCATATTCATGTCATTACATATCATATCTCAGTCTTTGTTATTATTTATTGATATATCATATAATCATTTTTTTGGCTATTTTCATGACATTGTGAGCCCATGAGAGAGAGACTGGAGAGATTGATGAGTGAGTGGGGCCGAGAGCCTGATTGTGAGGATTATTATGTGGATCGGGGCTGCCTGCCTGCAGCAGGCCTTATAGGCTTTATTATAGCTCGTGAGTTGTCCGTGAAGATTATAGCGCTTGGGCCGAAGGAGCCCCTCCGGAGTCTGTATACCCCCAGTGAGCGTGGATGATACTATTGAGGGATGGATTTCCCTGGACATGGATTTGTCCGTAGTACTTAGTACCTGGAGATGGATTTCTCCACAGGGTTGGATTGCCCTTTTTTCTTGGTACTGGGTGACTTATAGTCAGCATTGTATATGTTCCAAGATGAATTTTCCTGGGCCGTGTGGGCCATATACAGTACCGAGTGGTTGAGCATGATGAGTGAAAAGTGAAAAGTAGTGAGATTGAGTACTCTGAGAGTGTGAGTACATGAGTTCATCTCTGAGAAATATTGCATTGACATGCACACATGACATACATGCATAAAGATGTATTTTTCTCATGCTGTACGGTATCACATCATTCATGATTTCTCACACATGTTGACAGCTGGGCATAGTGATGCATTTGTTTTATACTGGTTATCTGGAAAGGAAACGAAACATCTTATTTGGAAAAGGATTTTTGGGAAAAATTATTGTTTTCAAACTTATTAATATTTTTGGCAACTTCAGTAAACAATTTGGGTTTTCACTGATGTACTTGAAAGGAAGAACTATTTTTAGAAATTATAATTTAGTTGAGCATTTTATCTCTGAGTTACTACTTGTATTACTTGCTTTACGTTGTTATGGACTGTAGTGGACTATTGGTTCGGACCCGACCTTGGTAAAAGCTCGTCACTACTTTCAACCTAAGGTTAGGTTTGCTACTTACTCAGTACATGAGATCGGTTATACTGATACTGCACTTCTACACCTTGCGTGCAGATGTTGGCTGATGTTGTTGCTGTGCTTGATGGTTGCCGGATTTGAAGATGTACTTACGTTCCGGTTGTAACTGCCTCTTGTTCATAGTTGCTTTAAATTTATAACACTCTGTTCATGTACATTTCGAACAGATGATGTATTATTTCATACCAATTTTGTAAATTCTATTCTTAGAAGCTCATGATTTGTACTACCTGTTCTTGAAAAATGTATAAGATCAAGATATTTCTTTACTTAGATTGCTTTATTAATTGTTATTGAAATTGGTTAGTGGTTAATTAGCTTACCTAGCGGGTTGGGTTAGGTGCCATCACGACTAGACGGTTTTTGGGTCTTGACAAATACTGTACACATTTAGAAAATGCAATTCATTTCAATAAAATAGAATATGAGTTGATTCTCTGCAGAAGTTCATCTTCCTCTTCTCCTTCTCCTTTCTATCTTCTTAATCGACTGAAGGTTCTAGAACTCAACACTATCTCCAACACTTTCTGAACTCTTTCTCAAAATTTTAGTTTATTTCCATTTGGTTCATAATACTCAAAGATTTATCCTTTTTCTTTTGGTTTTAGAAAAACAAACAAAAGAAGCAAAAGCAAATAAGGAGGAAAAAAGAAGAATGATTCTGAGGAGAACGAGTTTGGTAGTGACTTCCTTGAAAACTAAAGAATGATAGACCTACCACACAATTGTCTTAAAGCTTGACTTGCATTGTAAAAGTTGTTCCATGAAATTTAAATATTCAATTTAACATTTAGAAGGTAATTAACAAGGCATATAATGCGAAAGTTTATTCAATATAACATGTTACAATAGGTTATATGACATGTATAGATCAATTGTTTCTACAGTATCTAAGTATATATAACATAAATTCAATTTTAAAAATAAAATATCACTCATTACTTCACTAAATTCAATAATATTCTGATTTACAGATGAGGAAATGATTTATTGAGAATGGTTTGAATTATTAGTTTTTTTCATATGGTAAGTTATGTGAATATCTTGGCTAAGTACAAACAAAGAAATTGTTATCATATGGCTAAAATGAGTGTGATAAGAGCTTCTGAGAAAGTCATCTGTGTATGGGGTAAAATTGGTTAGCGACAGTTGGACAAATGAAGAGATGACCCGTGGAACTGAAGACATGTAATATGTGAGTCACCAAATAGTTGGAACCGGATACAAACATGTGATTGGTATTGTGTGAATTCCGAAGGCATGTGAACCGATAACAAAGATTTGAAGGGATGATATCGTACAACATTCAATGAGCAACCATTACAAAGAATCTTTGTATTAATAACCAATTGTTATGCCACCATCAATGGTGATTTTATTCTCATTCAAGAGAAACTTGATTTGGGATCTTGTCTCCCTCAATAAAGCTATAAATAGGATAATTAGTATCCATTATAGGACACAAAAAATTATCTGTATTCAGAGGCTATTATTTTCTCTCATACTATAAAATCTCTCTATTATTCTTGTTCTTAAAATTGTTCATATTATTACTTCCGAATAGGCTCATTATTCAGCCAGGCTTGTATTTCTTTAAGTTATTTTTATATTCTTGACTTTGTTCTTATTTATTTTATATTTTTGGATTAAGTTAATTCACGTGTCTATAAACCACGTTATAAATTCAACTATACCGTTTTATGGGTAAACAGTTTGGCGCTCACCGTGGGTCATAAAAAATTGTGCAATTGCTTTGATCCACTCATTTGTTATTAACGAATTTTGATTCCTTTCTTAGCAAAAGAAAAATCAGATATGACAGCTAACGATGTCAACAATTCCTATAATGTTAGAGCATACAACGAACGTAAGGATGTGTTCTAGCGTGATGATTCAACTAGCGAAACCCGCAATGAAGGAGATGAAACAACTCTAGTTCGTGAAGGGCAAAATCCTCGACATGTGTGCGGATGACGAACACATTGTTGAAATGGTCAAAATCTTGAGAGAGCAACAAAGGAAAATTATGGATAACCTCGCAAGATAAGACCATGTGATGAGAGAATTGAAGCAGGCACTATCGATTGCTTCCAATAATTCTAATGGAGGAGCTAGGATTCCTTCCAGCGTCCCTGCAAATCAAACAGTTCAAAGAACCGATAACAACGCTCCAAAGGAGGAGTTCGATTTTAACGAGGCAGGAGGTACCGGTAGTGTATTTGAGAACGTCAACAACGCACATGACCCTTTCAAAACCGAGCTCATGAGATTCATGAGGTAAATGAAAGAGCGAATGGATCAAAATTCTAAGGAATTCCATGCTCGGATGGATCATATCCCGGGAGAGCCACTAGTGTTAAACGGACTAGATTCCAAAATGTATACGCAATTGTTGTTCAAACTAAGTGTGGCCCCATAGTTGATTCCGAAAAGGTTTAAGATGCCGGACACTCTGAAGTATGATGGGACTTCGAATCCACATGAGCATATCACGACCTACACTACGGCTGTGAAGGAAAATGACTTGGCCCAACACGAGATCGAATTCGTCTTGTTAAAGAAATTTGGCTAAACCCTGACGAAGGGTACTTTAACTTGGTATTCTCTTTTGCTTGAGCATTCCATTGATTCTTTTGAAATTCTTGCAAATACTTTTATTAAAGCTCATGCTGGAGCAAGAAAGATTTAAGCAAGGAAGGCGGATATATTTAAAGTTGTCATGACCCAAACCAAAGGGCCACAACGGGCACCCGGTGCCTAACTCAATCGAGTACCAACGTAACATATCCTTCTTATCATACTATCATGAGTAAATGAGCTGGAAAGGCCATCATGAGAGAACCAAAATTAAACATAAGAGAATACTTGACATAGAACGACCTAACACGGTCTACAAACTTATACATGTGACATACGGGCCTATAAGACCGAATTGATCATTTGTAAACTCAAAACATAGGCCGATAAGGCTATACAATCATCCATATACATGACATATGTATACAAGCCTCTTAAAGTACATAAACGTCATAAAGGCTGGGACAGGGCCCCACCATACCAATTAATACATGTCCAAAGCATACTGACCAAATAGGCAACTCCGGAGCAAGTGGAGTGCACCAACACCTTCCACTGAGCTGATAGCCTACAAGGAGGACTGTCAACCTAACTATCGGGACTTGCGGGCATGAAACGCAGTGTCCCCAGGCAAAAGGGACATTAATACAAATAAAGTATCGAGTATGTAAGGCATGAAAAGCAGTATATAAAAGACATGAAAGAAACATGGAGTAAAGCACTCAACCTGTAAGTCTGAATAGCTCAGTGGATCATGAAACCTTTATAGTGCCATGTATATGCATATAAATATCATATCATGAATAGGTATATGCGTACATAATATCCTTAAGTCTCTAAGGGCATCCCATCATATCATATCGGCCTTAGTGGGCAAAATCATCAATGTATACCAGCTGATTAGGTGGTGGTATGTATATAACGCCGTAAGCATTCCCCATACCCCATATACATATAATATACCCGTATATAACGCTATTTGGTCATGGGTCAATGTACATGTATAAATGAATGCAATGCATAAGGAAGAAAGTCGATAAGATCTTTCGGAATGTCATAAGATCAATATGCCTTAAGCTAATATCATGAAATAAACTTTATCAACTTACGTATTTTCTGAGACACATAAATAGACGATGTAATAATAGGACACATAGGGAATCAGGAACATAGGCACCCCTCAGCTTCTAAGAATAGAGTCATTTATGAAAGTTTTGCATTTGCTCATTTCGTTTGTATTATATGGATCATGCCAAAAGGGAAGAAGGGATAGCCTTAACATACCTTATCACAGTCTGTCCAATGACCACGTTGAACTTGTGTCATCGCATTTTAATCTACAATAACGATAATAATACTATCGTTAAGCTACTAATGATGCAACTATCGTACAACGAATGACAAGCTTATTTTATATTTAAATGGACAACATCTCCCCTATTTTCCTTACTTTTCCCAAGTCCATCAAAATAACAAGAACACATACAACCTTCAACTATATACCTTCAGCACCACAACATAACCAACAACCCAAAAACACCAATCAATCTATACAACAACAAGTGCACAAATATCACCAACGAAATTACTATTTAGCACGACGAGCGGCAAGCTTGGATTGGAACCAAACCCCAACTCTTTTTCCCATTTCCCATGTACATACAACACAATCAACAGGTCTAGCATATAAACATATATATATTTACATGACATTCCAACCTTATATCCATAATAAAATTAACATCAAACAACCTAACAAGATACAACAACAACATGGACAACTTCTAGGTATTGTGTGGTTGCTTTTTCTCATATTTACAACATCATCAACATACTCAGCATACTAACAAGAATAAAAACAATAAGAACATTATAAAAAAGTTATTCCCCACGATTTCCAGCTTAAGGAAGTCATATACACAACTCCAAAATAGTCCAACAAGAGACAACAACTTCTTATACAACTTCAAGTGCGATCTTATAATTCTTCATCCAAATAACTTAACCAACACATAGATAAGCTTAAGCCCAAGAAATAGGGTGTTATAAATACCTTAAATAATCATAAAAAACTCAAACCAAAGCTTCCCTTAGCTTACAAGCACCGTTAAATACATCACAATGCCATAGAGACTCTTTTCTTCACTTAGGCTAACGTTTTAGGCTAGGTTTAGGTAAAACCACCGTGGATTCGACTTGTAACCTTCGAGAACTGTTAGGGAAGTGTTGAGAGAGTTTGGGAATTGTCCATGGTTTAAAATGACCAAATTTGAGCCGTCCAACCCTTTAAAATGTTCAAGGGTCGTCCACCGCCTAAGTGGGTCCCATTGGGAGCTGTTTGCACGGTCGCACGAAAACGTGAATATCTCTCTACTCGGATATTGTATAAATGAACGGCTTAATGATAGACTCATAGATATTCAATTTGGTAGGTTTATCATCTTGTAATTCCAAGTATATTGGGAGAAAAGTGCAGCTACATTCGACCTAATTTTCAGCACATTTATGAATGTAACTTGTGATGACCTTTGCCAACTTTTGTTCCACAACTCGCTTGACTTCAAAACGAAATACAAGACTATTATACGACTAATATAACTCATAACATAAGCTCCTTATCATGTTCAACACCCTAGTATCACCCAAAAAGTACATATTATAACATTCCCAACTTCTCGACATTCGACGAAACTTATGTTCTTCAATTTATTTAGCTTCTAAGCCTTTCAAACCTCTTGGTACTTATTATCATCATAAAGATTTGTAACCTCCAAGGTAACATGATTAACTTACTTTATGTACTTTCAAAGACGATCTCATTTCTGAGCTTACATCAATTAACTTACGACGTATTCTCACGTACTAAAACATGGGGTGTAACAAAAATAGTCCAAGGAGAATCCGAACCATTGCGAGAGTTCGTGATCCAATTTCAGAAGGAAAGAATGTTGTTAATAGCAATATCGAATGAGTGGGCAGCAGAAGCATTTACAAAGGGTCTCAACCCATAAAGCTTCGATGGCTCCAGGAAACTGAAGGAAAGTTTGTTAGAGTTTCAGGCAACCACTTGGACAGATGTTCACAATCGCTAGGAGTCAAAGATTAGAATAGAAGATGATCAATTGGAATCTTTCCCGTCTTCCAAAGGACGGGATCGAGATCGGAATCAGGATAAATTCAAAAGTGATTTTGATGCAGATCGATTTTCCTCTAGGGCTCGGTTTCAACCTTACAAAAGGGTCGATGGGCGAGGAAATAAATATTTTCAGTCAACGAATAGGTTCGCTTCCGATAGAAGGGCGGATCTTGGTCGAAGTAGTAGAGGTTTGTAGGAGAAAGAAGCATCGGGGTCCCGAGATTCAACATATCCCCGATTGTCTGACTACAACCTTTGCATCAGCATGGCGGAACTGGTGTCGGTTATGAGGAATATAAAGGAGGATAGGTTCCCTAAACCAATTCGATATGATCCTAGCTAAAGCGATCCTAATCTATTATTTGAGATCCATAGGACACATGGTCACAAGAAGGTTTACGATCGAATAGATCGCAAATACAAGGATATCAGTCAAACAAGGTAATGAGTCTAAGGGAAGGATCAAGCTTGAAAGGAAAACTGGCACCTTCGAGAAGAGGTGGCAACATTGTTGAATAATGGTCACCTCAGAGAGTGTTTGAGTTATCGGGCCAAGAATAACTATGGGAAAAATCGAGATGTTCCAGAACCATCAAAACCAGTTGCGGGTTCACTTCGTATGATGATAAACATGATCTTTGGTGGAGACAAAGTAAATGGGGTTACATTTTCGACAGCAAAGAAGACAAATATATCGGTAAATCATAGAAAAAGTATCCGAGAAGTTTCAGAAGATGACATCACATTTACAGAAAAGGATGCTGGTGGACTTCTCTTACCGCAACACGACGCTCTGATAATTTCTCTTAAAGTGTTAGATTTCAAAATTAAACATGTGTTGGTTGATCCAGGAAGTTCAGCCAACATCAAACAATGGAGAGTTTTGGAGCAAGAAAAGTTAACCAGAAACATAGTTCCGACAACAAAGCTTTTAGCTGGGTTTAATTTAATAAGTGTTACAACCCGAGGTGAGATATTGCTGCCCACACATGCCGAAGGCGTAACGAAAACCACTTTGTTAAAAGTGGTAGATAGTTACATGGGATACAACGTGATCCTTGGAAGGCCTTGGATATATGAAATAAAGGATGTGCTGTCAACATATCATCAGCTGTTGAAATTGCCTACACCGAAAAGGATCAAGAAAATCAAAGGAGATCAACAAGCCGCAAGGAGATGAACGCAGTTACCTTGTCCAGTAGCAAGGGAAAAGAAACGAGAAAATAACAATTATATGAGCCGGTGCCTTCTTCCTCCTCGATTGAAGATAATAAAGAAGAGGAGTCATCAAAATTTTATCAAGTACCAATGTCTTTTCAGGTGCCGGAGGAAAAAAATGCAACCAAATCAACTGTCGAAGAGATGAAACAAGTGGCCTTGTTCATAGAGTTTATAGAAAGAAAATGTCACTTACGAACGGGGTTGAGTCCCGAACTCAGGTTAAAATTATTGATTTTCAAAAAGCTAACATCGATTGTTTTGCATGGTCGCATTCAGATATGACATGTATTCAATTAGAAGTGGCTATTTACAAGTTGAGTTTGGATCCCAAATTCGCTTCGGTAAGGCAGAACAAACGACATATAGCGGAGGTCAGAAACAGGTTTGTCAAAGAAGAGGTAACCCGATTGTTAAATATAGGTTCAATTCGAGTGGTATATTACCCCAATTGGCTAGCTAACGTAGTAGTTGTACCTAAGAATAATAATAAATTTAGAATGTGTGTAGATTATAAAGATTTAAATAAGGCATGCCTTAAAGACTCTTTCTCGTTGCCAAACATTGATCGAATGATTAATGCTATGATCGGGCATGAGTTAATGAGTTTTCTTGATGCTTATTCCGAGTATAATCAAATTAGGATACACCCGGAGGATCAAGAAAATACCTCATTTATCATGAATTTTGGCACATACTGCTATAATGTGATGCCTTTCGGGCTTAAGAATATCGGAGCCACTTACCAAAGGCTTGTTAATAAAATGTTTGAGCAACAAATTGGTAAAACAATGGAGGTTTATATTGACGACATGTTGGTTAAGTCTCTTAATGCAGGGGATCATTTGAATCATCTCTAAGAAACGTTTGACATTTTGAGAAAATACAACATGAAGCTCAACCCGGAGAAATATGGCTTTGGAGTTGGTTCCAGTAAGTTCCTGATGTTTTTGGTCTCTCAAAGAGGAATCGAAGTAAACCCTGATAAGATCAAAGCCATTGAGGATATCCCGGACCAGCTGACAAGTGTGAAGGAAGTACAGAGGTTGACCGGCAGGTGGCGGACCTAATCATTATCTCGAGGTCTTTAGAGAAATGCCATCATTTCTTTTTTCTTTCGAAAAAGAAGAATGATTTTTTCTGGACTCCGGAATGCCAGCAAGCATTGAAAGACCTAAAAAGGTACCTGTCTAGTCCTCCTTTGTTGTCGAAGCCGAATGAATATGAGCAATTATTAATCTATCTGGCGGTTTTGGAAGTAGCGGTAAGTGCCTTTCTGGCCCAAGAAGAAGAAGGTACACAATTTCTTGTATATTATGTTAGTAAAATTTTATCAGGAGCGGAGACACGTTATCCACACCTTGAAAAATTGGCCCTAGCTCTCGTAGTCTCCTCTCGAAAGCTTAGGCCTTATTTTCTGTGTCATCCTATAGCGGTTGTGACTACCTTTCCCTTGATGAATGGCCTTCATAAGCCTAAATTATTGAGTTGTTGGGCTAAATGGTCATACAAAGTTAGTGAATTTGACATTGAATACAAGCCCATGACTGCGATTAAGTCACAAGTTTTGTCCGACTTCGTGGCTGTCTGTAGTCCGAACTTAATGCCTTTAGTTGCTAAAGAAGCAGTATTGGTATCGGGGACGGTATCGAGTGTTTGGACCTTATTTACAGATGGAGCTTCTAATGTAAAAGGGTCCGGTCTTGGGATAGTTTTAATAACTCCTTTGAGAGAAATCACGAGACAGCCCATTAGAACTGTGCCCTTAACTAACAATAAAGACGAGTACAAGGCTTTGGTTGAAGGACTTGAATTAGCTCGGGTACTTGGCTCCGAGGTGATCAAGATAAAGTGCGACTCCCAGATGGTAGTGAAATAGGTTTACGGAGTTTTTGACACCAAGGAGGAACGCATGTAACAATACTTGAGTAAGGTTCAGGTATTGCTTTTTCGGGTCAAGGAATGGTCGATTTATGCGCCTGGATAAAAAGCTGAGGAAACGCGATTTAGCTCATTTTTCACAAACTCTCAACCCCAAACACCCTAAAGGCAATGTTTCCAAGAGATTTTCTTCCTAAATTCATTGTTAAGTGACTTTAATCTATTTCTTTTCAATTACCCATTACATTTCATAAGATTTCAATATCAAATATAGGATTTTCATGGTAGAAATTTGGGATTTGGATAGAATTAGGGATTTAGACCTCGAATTGGGGATAGATTTTGAAACTAATTACATAATCGGGCTCGGGGGTAAATGGGTAATCGGGTTTTGGTCTGAATCTCGAGTTTTGACCAAGCGGGTCGGGGCTGACTTTTGTTGACTTTTTGGGAAAAGTATAAAGATCTTAACTTTATGTACGTAATTGATTTTCCTATTATTGTTTGTTGATATTAAGTTAATTTTGGTTAGATTCGGTTGGTTTGGAGGCGAATTTTAGAGGAACAACCCCAGTTGAGCTTTGATTTACTTGCGGAACGAGGTAAGTGTTAGGTCTAACCTTGATTTGAGGGAATTAGGAGCCCTTGAGCTATATGCTATATGAATTACACGTGTATCGACGTATATGCGAGGTGACGAGTGTATACACGTCGTCAAAATAGGTTTTTTCATGATTTCCCGTATTTTCATTAATTATCTCATCCCATGTCTTAACTGTTACATATCTTAGTTGCTTTCTATGCCATAACTTGTTACTTGTCATCTATTTACTTATGTATTGAATTGCTCGGTTCTTCCATGATTCCATGATTAATTGCTACTTGCCTTACTGGTCTCACTTGTACACTTTAATTGTCACATATTTGGCTTGTCTTGTTGCTTTGTATTAATTGTAGCATTCCTTGATTTAGTACGAGGTTGCTTTATGGCTTTGATTTCATATTCTTTAATCGTAGAGATTCTTGTGAATTGAGTTGTTGAATTGGTTACATTTATTGATTTTATTTATGGATCGGGTTGCACGCCGCAACAAGTGGAATAAAAAATGATTGATATTGATATGGTGGGATCGGGTTGTATGCCACAATGGATTTTGATATGGTGAAATAAGGGAGGATTCTGATATTAATTCTGATTATATGGTGGGATTGGGTTACGCGTCGCAACAGATTTTATATGTTATTCTTGATATTGATATAGTGAAATAAGGGCGGATTGTGTTTGTACGGTAGGATCAGGTTACGCGCCGTAGCGGATTGTATGTTTTGTATTCATTGTTGCATTGTGTTAGCTTTCAGTGTTTTCATACGAGGTTCTTAGGACTGACATTTCTGGTTTTACTGATTTCGAGGATTGAGTTTATTTTCATAAGTTGACTTCCCTATTTTTTCTGTGTTCTTTTCCTATTATTATTATTATTTTAAAATTATTATTATTATTATTATTATTATTATTATTATTGTTATTATTATTATTATTATTATTATTATTACTATTATTATTATTATTATTATTATTATTATTATTATTATTATTATTATTATTATTATTATTATTATTATTATTATTATTATTATTATTATTATTATTATTATTATTATTACGTACAAATTATTGTAAGTGATCCGCCTTAACCTCATCACTACTATGTCGAGGTTAGGCTCGACACTGATAGAGTACTTGGGGTCGGTTGTACTCATACTACACTCTTTATATTTTGTACAGATTTTGGAGTCGGTCCTAGCGGCGGTCAGTAGATTGCTCGGATTGATTGCCTGACGGAGACTTGAGGTATAGCTGCTCGGCGTTCGCAGCCCTGAAGTCCCCTTCTACCTTTTTCTAGCTGTTTATTTTATTTCAGACAGTTATACTTTCATTCGGACCATTATTTGTATTATTCTAGTCGCTCGTGTACTTGTGACACCGTTCTGGGATTGTATCTAGATATCGCTGTTGTTATGGTTTTCTTACTCTATTTTAGTTTATTCAGTTTCTTAGATATTATTTAATTTGAATTGTTAAAAATAGCTAAAAACTATTTCTAATGTTGGTTTGCCTAGCAAGTAAAATATTAGGCGCCATCTCGGTCCTGAGGGTAGGAACTCCGGGTCGTGACACGTGGTGGCATGACTCGGCGTCAACGTTCAAATGAGCAGATTGAGAGTTTGACATCCTTAGGTTAACTTGAAATCAAAACTTCAAAGAACAAGTGTAAAACAGGGTGTGTTATAGAGATTGGTATCAAGTCACCACTATTATATTTTGTCCCACGGTGGACGCAAAATGGTTTACCCTTACAAATGAGTAACAATAAAATTTGTACGCGATTTAAAGGATACGTGATTTAATTTAATACGAATGATCTAAGAACATCAAGTAATTAAATTTAAGAGTGAAAGAATGATCAAACCAAAAAATCGCAATGTGACGATGAAGCCTGATCTTAGGTTGAGCATTGAAGCCCGGCGTTGATCGGACCCTCGATTTGGCCTCGGTTGCAATTAAAGAAGAGAACAGCTGAAGAACACTTTGAATAATAGCTAGAAGACAAAAATGAACTTTTATTGCTTTGATGTGCGTGTCAACCGTGTGTTAAAATAAAAAAGATTCTCCCTTATAGTAGGAGAATTTCAATTCTAATACAAGTCCAAATAAGGTGCAAATCTTCTTTTTCCGGTAAATATCGATCCACAGTTGATATTAGACGGGATTTGCACCGTAATATCCGATTGAGGGGGACCATTACGGCTCCCTACTTGTCATGCCCAATCGTTTTTCTTTTCCCGTGGTCTCGAAACTTTACTTGGTCCGGGTCCGTTGTTTTGCCGTGCCCGATCTCAGATGCATTATTCACCCCTACCGAGTCCCTATACGAGGGGTCCTTCGGCCTTGATTCTAGTTGCGTCGGACCGTGCTTCCCTCTCATTTTTCTATCGGGGAATGAGGGGTAACATTGACCCCGATTTTACCCCCACACAATAAGGTTATTGCTTATGACTTTTACCACCAGTTCTTGGGATTAGTTGTGTTATTTCTTCATTCTTATTTTATTTGTTGATGATATTGGGTTGTACGGCGGTTTGTATTAGTTATCTTACTTAGCAAGGTAGATTAGGTGCCATCACAACTTGGTAGAATTTTGAGTCGTGACAGTGTTGGTCCGTTCTAGCACGAATCCAATATTCTAAAAGTTGAAATAACAGTATAAGATTATATTAGTATTAACGCGAAACACATAAAGAAGAGATTAAAGCATGCAAGTGTCAAATGAAGATTTGTACAACAGTACATACTAAATGCTTCATATTATTTATATGTACAAAAATTCTTTCAAGTAGTACAAAAGTCAATAAAATGCCTATTTGTGGATGTTTTTCATGAGCTGGTACCATTTATCTTGGCTGATTTCCATTAGAGTAATCTATTACATACAAACTCTTTGCATGTTGAAAAAATATAATATTACCATGATACTGCTGATAAGCTCTTGCAATTTTTGACAAAAAAGTTGATACCTATGGAGAGTATTAGTTATTCCTAAATACATCTGAAAATAGTAGAGAGAAAGCATAGAAGCAAGAGAAGGTTGTAATTGCCATGCCTTTTTAAAATACCATCCATCGTGCATTCCTGCTAAAGATGGCACGTGGGCCGGTTAGGACCGGGACCAGCTCAGGACCGCAAGTTCACATGGGCAATAGGCCTAAACGGTCCTAACCGGATAGGATCGGGATCGTGGGGAGGTGGGCTGGGTAGTGGGCCGGTTTCATAGGCGAGGCCCGCGAGACGGGGACCGTTTGGAACCGGGACCGGCTGAGAAGTGGGCCGGTTCAAGCGGTCCTAACGGCCAGGATTCCTATCCGGGCCCAACGGATAATTTTTTTTAAAAAATAATATGACCGTTTGGCCATTTAAAAACTAGCCGTTTGGTCTGCCAAAATAGCCGTTGGCTATTTGCAAAATAGCCATTTAACCCCCTAAATTTTATTTTAACCCCAAACTTTTTATAATTATACTTTTTCCCTATTTTCAACAATAAATACCCCCTCATTCTTTTATTTTTCTCACAAAATCATCAATCTCTCTCAATCTCTCTCTAATATTCTTCTATAATTGCTTACTTAATTGTTACAATTTGTGCAAAATTGTGATGTTGGTGAATTGAAGTCTTCAAATCTTCAACGATAATTATTTTTCAACAAGTTGTTCGTCAATTCGGTAAACTCGTTCTAACTCTTAAGTTTTAATATTATAGTTTTCTTTATTTTATTTACTTTGCTTGATTAATTAAGATGGCTTATTCCTTAAAAAATATGTTTAGTAAAAATAAGGAAAAATCCAAGAGTGGTGAATCTAGTGGCCAATCTGTTCCTCCTCCACTTCCTCCGGCTCCCCGACCCAAACCTGTTACCCGTCCTATACCTCCTATTCTTGATAGCGATAATAGTTTATTACAATTTACCGAGAGTCAATTTTGAAATTAATATTACACTCGGTGAACAATTAAACCATGAATATATGAATGCTCTTTATGGTAATCCAACTATTAATGCAAATGATGATGAAGAAATAGATTTTGATGAAACGCAACTGGATGACGATACACCCACTAGTCTTGCTCCTGAAGTTAACCCAACTAATAATAATCCAAATGATCCCCCGTCTGACCCTCCTGTTACAGCCCCTACTTTTTGTAGACAACCTTCTAAACGGGTAGAAACATCTATTGTTTGGCCATTTAATACTCAATTAAGAGATAAAAATAGGGCTAAGTGTAAAACTTGTGGCAAAGAGTTAGTTTTTAAATATGTTGGAAGTCGGGGGAGGGGGGTGGGGGAGCGAGAAGTTTGACTAGATACACCTCCTATTCTTGATAGCGATAATAGTTTATTACAATTTACCGAGAGTCAATTTTGAAATTAATATTACACTCGGTGAACAATTAAACCATGAATATATGAATGCTCTTTATGGTAATCCAACTATTAATGC
The DNA here is from genome assembly GCA_000715115.1 of Nicotiana otophora. NCBI lineage: Eukaryota > Viridiplantae > Streptophyta > Magnoliopsida > Solanales > Solanaceae > Nicotiana > Nicotiana otophora. Next base: position 24,818 of record AWOL01S0059647.1, read on the forward strand.
AAATGATGATGAAGAAATAGATTTTGATGAAACGCAACTGGATGACGATACACCCACTAGTCTTGCTCCTGAAGTTAACCCAACTAATAATAATCCAAATGATCCCCCGTCTGACCCTCCTGTTACAGCCCCTACTTTTTGTAGACAACCTTCTAAACGGGTAGAAACATCTATTGTTTGGCCATTTATTACTCAATTAAGAGATAAAAATAGGGCTAAGTGTAAAACTTGTGGCAAAGAGTTAGTTTTTAAATATGTTGGAAGTCGGGGGAGGGGGGTGGGGGAGCGAGAAGTTTGACTAGATACACCTCCTATTCTTGATAGCGATAATAGTTTATTACAATTTACCGAGAGTCAATTTTGAAATTAATATTACACTCGGTGAACAATTAAACCATGAATATATGAATGCTCTTTATGGTAATCCAACTATTAATGCAAATGATGATGAAGAAATAGATTTTGATGAAACGCAACTGGATGACGATACACCCACTAGTCTTGCTCCTGAAGTTAACCCAACTAATAATAATCCAAATGATCCCCCGTCTGACCCTCCTGTTACAGCCCCTACTTTTTGTAGACAACCTTCTAAACGGGTAGAAACATCTATTGTTTGGCCATTTATTACTCAATTAAGAGATAAAAATAGGGCTAAGTGTAAAACTTGTGGCAAAGAGTTAGTTTTTAAATATGTTGGAAGTCGGGGGAGGGGGGTGGGGGAGCGAGAAGTTTGACTAGATACACCTCCTATTCTTGATAGCGATAATAGTTTATTACAATTTACCGAGAGTCAATTTTGAAATTAATATTACACTCGGTGAACAATTAAACCATGAATATATGAATGCTCTTTATGGTAATCCAACTATTAATGCAAATGATGATGAAGAAATAGATTTTGATGAAACGCAACTGGATGACGATACACCCACTAGTCTTGCTCCTGAAGTTAACCCAACTAATAATAATCCAAATGATCCCCCGTCTGACCCTCCTGTTACAGCCCCTACTTTTTGTAGACAACCTTCTAAACGGGTAGAAACATCTATTGTTTGGCCATTTATTACTCAATTAAGAGATAAAAATAGGGCTAAGTGTAAAACTTGTGGCAAAGAGTTAGTTTTTAAATATGTTGGAAGTCGGGGGAGGGGGGTGGGGGAGCGAGAAGTTTGACTAGATACACCTCCTATTCTTGATAGCGATAATAGTTTATTACAGTTTACCGCGAGTCAATTTTGAAATTAATATTACACTCGGTGAACAATTAAACCATGAATATATGAATGCTCTTTATGGTAATCCAACTATTGATGAAAATGATGATGAAGAAATAGATTTTGATGAAACGCAACTGGATGATGATACACCCGCTAGTCCTGCTCCTGAAGTTAACCCAACTAATAATAATCCAAATGATCCCCCGTCTGACCCTCCTGTTACAGCCCCTACTCTTTCTAGACAACCTTCTAAACGGGTAGAAACATCTGTTGTTTGGCCATTTGTTACTCAACTAAGAGATAAAAATAGGGCTAACTGTAAAACTTGTGGCAAAGAGTTAGTTTTTAAATATGTTGGAAGTCGG
>AWOL01S0059663.1:0-20508 GCA_000715115.1 Nicotiana otophora
ACCCTCCCCAGACCCCATTAATGGGATTCTACTGGGTTGTTGTTGTTGTTGTTGTTGTATTAATTTAGAACATATTCTTCACTTGTAGCTTACTTATTTATATCTACTAGTTCTGAAGCACGTGTATTCCATACTAATTAGTTCAGATATTTTAATAAAAATATTATAATTAGTGTATTGAGTTGCATAAAATTGAAGACAAATAGTGCAAGCTCAAACTGATGAATGGTGAGCCTATTCAACTGGTATTTATTATTATTGCAAGGCACAATCATACTAAAAAATTGCTATCAAATGAATTTCAAAAGTAATATTCAAATGACTTCAATTCTGTTGATTATTCTTATAATATCAATATATTCAACTTGATAGTAATTTCTATTTTTACTATGTGAACAGCACATAATTTAAATGTCGGATATGGTTACAAATATTTCATATAAAGATATTACCTTCTTTTAAAGAAAATATAGGCTTCACCTTTTACAGCTGCATACATGACAAGAATATAATCGTATTATGAAATATAGCATAATCACGTGCCAGATGTTGCCATTGTGATATTTTTGCAATCCTTAAAAATATACACGTATATAAGGATAAATAATATCTTTTCGTTTACAAATTTAAGTCTTAATAATCAAAAAAGAACTTGACAAACACAAAAGACATGAAAATAAATAATACTTCAATATGTGTTTGACAAGTAATACTTCCTCCGTTCTCATTTATGTGAACCTGTTTGACTGAGCACGGAGTTTAAGAAAAAATGAAGACTTCTGAAATTTGTAGTCCTAAACAATTCAAAAATGGGCCCAGAGTATTTGTGTGGTTATAAAAGCTTCTTATTAAGGGTATAATTGTAAGTTTAAGCAAAATTGTTTTCAAATTTAGAAAGGGATCATTCTTTTTGGAACGGACCAAAGAGGAAATAAGTTCACATAAACTGGAACGGAGGTAGTACTTATGAAATTTGAAGAGTAAAACTACAAGCTCTAACCGAAGAAAAAATAATAAAGATATAAAATATATACCAACAGGACTAAAGGCAGTCAATTGGAGTGAATAAAGCAAAATAATAATAATAATAATAATAATAATAATAATAATAATAATAATAATAATAAGCACCCTCCACTTCCAACCAAAAGGTTGTGAGTTCGAGTCACTCCAAGAACAAGGTGGGCAGTTCGTGGAGGGAGGGAGCCGAGGGTCTATCGGAAACAGGCTCTCTACCCCAGGATAGGGATAAGGTCTGCGTACACACTACCCTCCCCAGACCTCACTAGTGAGATTATACTGGGTTGTTATTGTTGTAATAATAATAATAATAATAATAATAAGAAGAAGTCACGGTTAGATTCAAACAGTGATATAGAACCTTAGAAGAAGAGTTTAAAGAGAGATTTACAAATCATAAGACAAAATTGATCCCCCCCCCTCCCCCACAAGGTCTTCTAGTATTAAAGGATAAAATTACGTTTAGCAAAAAAAAAAAAAAAGGATAAAATTACATATGCCTTATCATCCATCATTCTCATACACAGTATCCAATAAGAATGCATTAGCAGCTTATAGTTTGGAATAAATATTTTCGCATTCGGAAGGAGTTTTGCGAAACTATACGGAATTTTCGATCAAGAAAATCAAAGCATACCACTCGCTGGAGCTTTTTCGCGGAGGCTGCTAAAGACACTTCCTGCAACATAAAAACGAAAAGCGGGTGAGAAGTACCAAAGTTCATAAAAAGGTTAGAAAGCTTAGCTCCCCGGTGGAAGATGAAATAAATAAAATTGAAATGTGATCCTACATGATAATTACGAAAATTTATAGCCTGCAGTACTATTAGTATGGAAGATGAAAAAAACGAAACTGAAATGTGAAAACATTAGTGTCACGACCCAAAATCCATTATAGGTCGTGATGGTGCCTAACAACACTGTCAGACAAGCCAACAATAATTAATTAACTCAATTACTCATTTTAGTATTTGAAATCACGATTTTCTTCAATTTAATAATAAAAGATGGACTTTATAGAGTAAATAAAAAATATTTTCACAATTTCAATACCAAACAACCCATAATCATCCCAAAATCCGATGTTACAAGTGCATGGGTATCAACTAGGAAGTAAAATAAAATACAACATCTGTCCGGAATACAAATTGGACAGAAAAAATATAAATACTCTGAAGGAGACTCTGTTGGCTGCGAGTCGTAATATGGAATGCAGCGCACCTAAGTCCCCGCATTTAACCACACCTCTGCTCTCACGAGGCCACTAGATATATATGTACCTGCACAAAATGTGCAGCAAGTGTATTATGAGTACGTAAATCAATGTGTACCCAGTAAGTATCCAGTCTAACCTCGAAGAAGTAGTGACGAGGGGTCGACTTCGACACTTACTATGGGCTAAAAATAAAATGCCAATCTTATATTTAAGCATGGAATACATAATATAGCTAAAAATTCAATAACCGAAAATAATCAACAATTCTTTTTACTAATAGAACTTCCCAAATTTATTTTCATCATTTAACAATTTATATCTCAAGCCAATAAAGCAGCGCCAATTATTATTAATTACAAAGAGTTATCATGCAGACAAGGTGGGTTGCTCTGATGGTAAGCGCCTTCCACTTCCAACCAAGAGGTTGTGAGTTCGAGTCACCCCAAGAGCAAGGTGAGAGTTCTTGGAGGGAAGGATGCCGAGGGTCTATTGGAAACAGCCTCTCTACCCCAGGGTAGGGGTAAGGTCTGCGTACACACTACCCTCCCCAGACCTCACTAGTGGGATTATACTGGGTTGTTGTTGTTGTTGTACAAAGAGTTATCATGCGCAAGTCATGCTGAGGTCGTACGGCCCGATCTAACATATAAATATAAACTGTGTACTGCCGAGGGTCGAACGACACGAACCAACATATAAATATAAACTGTGTACTGCCGAGGGTCGAACGACACGAACCAACATATAAATATAAATTGTGCACTGTCGAGGGTCGAATGACACGAACCATAGATACGTCTATTAACCTGCCGAGACAAACGACCCGCTCCCATGAGAGTAGTGAAAATTTACCCCGCTCGCAGAATATATTTGCGACGCAGTTGCACATAGATTTCTTAAGTTATTATAATATTCTTAAATTCTTTTTCAAAAATACGAAATTCAATGAAAACTTTCAAGTCTCGAAATCCTCAATTTCAACTCTTTTCAAGGCATTTAATAAGCATACTCGATCTCAATTCTTTTCAGGGCAAATAATAAATATAATCAAATAACAGTATCAACAAGGCATGGTGTAAACTTAAACTACCCGGACATAGGCATAACTAGTAGCTATGTACAGACTCTCGTCACCTTGTGTATACGTAGCCCCCCACAAAAGGAAGAACATATTAATTCAATTCACCTATGGGGTTAATTCCCTCTTACAAAGTTAGAAAAGAGACTTACCTCGCTCTGAAGTTCCATAGCCGGCTCCCAAGCCTTTCAAACGACTCAATTCGATGCCCAACACTCCAAAACTAGTCAATAAATGAGTAAATCCATAAATATATATACTCTAATACTCATTATAATCCTATTTACAACAATTTCCAACTCCGTTCGAAAAGTCGATAAAATCACCCCGGGCCCACTTACCCAGATTCTGAAAATTTTCGAAGATAAACATTACCCATAGCATCACGAACCCAAATATATAATTTTTTCTCAATTTCATGCCCAAATTCATGGTCAAAATCCAAAAATACCAAGGTTTTCTATCAGAACCCCAAATTTTCACTAATTTTTCATGAATTTCCATATTAAAATCTATATATAATCCAAGTATTTAACTTGAAATAGGTGAGAATCACTTACCTTGACATAGATGATGAAGATAGAGCTCCTAAATCGCTCCAAGACCGGCTCCCATGGCGGAAATGAAATGAAGGATGGCCAAATTCCCGTTTTAAACTTCACTGCCCAGGTCCGTCCTTCTTCGCGATCGTGGCAAGACCATCGCGATCGCAAAGGCCAAAGAAACACTGCCTCCAATTTCCTCTTCGCGTTCGCGTCATCTTGGTCGTGTTCGCGAATATTTGAGACCACCACCCTTCGCGTTCGCGTTCCACCAGCTGCGTTCGCGAAGGCCAACTGCTCCCTCTTCCTTCTACGCGTTCGCGGCAGCTCTCCCCGCGTTCGCGTAGGCTGTTCCAGACCCTCTTCCGCATTCGCAGCCCCCGTGCCGCCTTCGCGATGAACAACCATCAGTAGCCCAAAAATCATCCCTTCACGATCGTGGGACTCCCTTCGCGTTCGCGAAGGACAACATTAGAACCAACAACAACAACAACCAAAACAACCCGAATTGATCCGAAACCATCCCGAAACACACTCGAGGCCCACGGGCCCCCGTCCAACCACACCAACCAGTCCCATAACATAACACAAACTTGCTTGAGGCCTCAAATCACATCAAACAATATCGAAATCATGAATCGCACCCCAATTCAAGCTTAATAAACTTTAGAACTTCAAACTTCTACATTCGATGCCGAAACCTACCGAATCACGTCCGATTGACCTCAAATTTTGCACACAAGTTACATTCGACATTACGGACTTACTCCAATTTTCGGAATCAGAATCCGGCCGCGATATCAAAAAGTTCACTCCCGATCAAACTTCTCAAAAACCTTCAAATTTTTAACTTTTGCCAAATGACCCAAAAATGACCTACGGACCTCCAAATCCACATTCGGACGCGCTCCCAATACCAGAATCACCATACGGAGCTATTCCCAGACTCGGAATCCCAAACGGATATCAATAACATTGAAATGCACTTCAACCCAAATTTATGAAATTATTCCAAAATGCCAACCTTCCACAATAGGCGCCGAAATGCTCCTGGGTTATCTAAAACCCGATCCGAACATACGTCCAAGTCCAGAATTATCATACGAACCTGTAGGAATCTTCCAATCCCAATTCCGAGGTTGTTTACTCAAAAATCAAATCTTAGTCAATTCTTCCAACTTAAAGCTTCCGAAATGAGAGTTTTCTTTCCAAATCAACTCCGAAATTCCCGAAATTCAATTCCGACCACGCGCACAAGTCATAATACCTGAAGTGAAACTTCTCAAGGCCTCAAACCGCCGAACGATGCGCTAGAGCTCAAAACGACCGGTCGGGTCGTTACATTCTCTCCTACTTAAACATACGTTCATCCTCGAACGTGTTAAGAACTGCTCTAGAGTTGTCCGAAATTATTGTTTAACACCTCGTGCACCTACCCGTGCTACCCCAACCTAGCTGAGAACATTAGCTCGAGCAAACCTAAAAATCCTCCCTTTTATCTAGTCAAATAAGCCTTAGAGCCAAATTCTAACATCTGAAATTATCTACCAGGTCTGTTTCCAACATACGAACACCATATCCATCACTACACGATGTACCAATACATGATTGTATACTCTTACCGAATTCACACCATGCACCGCATTATTCACATGATCATAATGATATCCCTTGACAATAATAGCCGAAATCCCACAAATATGATGCCCACAACACACCTCATGAAGCATATAAGTCCCGTTTCAGCTCTCGCAATACTGACACGACAGAAGAGATGTGTAGAAACTCATAACCACCTGCCGAATCACAACTCATGGAGTCTCTCCTCCCAACAAAAAACATTACCTCATTCTGGACTGAATATCGATATTTACTCTTTAATGTGCCTCATATAAATTTGATCGCACTGATCCCAGGTCCAATAATCTCGTCTCACCTAGTACAAGCTGTTCAGGCAATAAGCCACCTCAGACACTGCCAAAAGTCTCATATGATGCCACAATGTGCCAACAAGCTACAAACTCGAATGTGATACATAAGGAGACGAACTCTAGAAAGATCTACTCAACCCACGTAACTAATTTAAATAACCGAAAATATATTATGAACCTTCCTCAGGAAATGAGAAGCAAAACACACAATAATAGATATGGGAAACTGTACTCAATATCACACTGTTGAGGCAAGCAAACCAATCCACACATGATACCATTGCGTCCTGCAACCCGATCCGACCATGATACCCGTGGCGGCGTGCCACCAGATCCAAACAACATATCCGTGGCGGCGTGCCACCGTATCCAACCATATACCCATGGCGGCGTGCCACCCGATCCACACATGGCAATAAATAAGGGAGTACCCATCAAGCCGAAATGCCTATACCTACGAAATTCCCGAATATCGACCACGAACACACCAAGTGTAAAAATATAACTCTGGGGAGACGGATAGCGCCATACGCTACAATACCCAAGCACAACTAGGGTGCAATAAATGACCTGCATCTGGAGAGCCATCTCGCTCATATAACACCATAAACTACATGGGATCACAACACATGTGCGAATACTCATGCCACCTCACAAACCACCTTGCATAATATAGATCACATGGAATAACTGATGACAGAAATAACATCCAAGGCCCGAAGACTCCTCCGTAAACAATGCTATGCTGAAATGAGCGCATCCGGCTTGATATGGAGCACACACTCACATTTAGATCCATCCTCAGACCCCAAGCTATTCTGATCATACCATACTGGGCAAATAACCTTTCAACGATCCACAATAACCTTTTTCCCATGACACACAAGAACAGCCGTCGAATCCGAAACAACTTCCGCAGCTCACAACCAAATGAATAGAGCGCCTTCTAGGCCTAAACCCTCACCTTAGCGATAGTACCATAATTTCCATACTTGGTTTCAATCTTTAATCAATCAAGTGACAGAATGCCACATATATGCAATATTCCCCGGGGATACGCTCACACGACCTTTCGCACCAGGTAACAAAGTCTGCACATCCATACTACCGGCCATACAATACTGTAAAGCGAATCAAGAATCCACAAATCAGTACACAAAGCCTCTTACACAGGACATCGATCTCAAGTGACGCTAAAGACAATACCAGCTTACTCTAAACATCTGAATCCTTTCCTGCTCATCTAAGCTCGTAACATCCTTGTCTACACCGAACCGCAACCATGATTCTCAACTTCCAATTCCTATGCCGCTCACTGCACCTAATATGCCAATACGCGAGAGTACAAGAATTTTATCAAAACTCCTGAACCACTAATAGGGTACAGACTTCATCATATAGAAACCTTTCACTTAACTCATTTCTGGAGAACCATTGCAATACGTGACTGAATTCCTATAATCGAAGAAAAAAAAATACAAACCTCGAGTAGTGGTCTAAACCACCATAATTCTTTCGGGATCCATCTACACATAACAGGCCATGATACTCGAATGCCTCCAAATAAAATCATTTACGGCGGTTGTCAAGCCTCGCACACACCACCACAAATCACATGCATAACTCAACATGCTAAAGGAACTGATCATTGCCATCGTCATGCCAATTCAACCATTGTTAACCGATCCGACTTCTTCTAATTTACTTCGAACTTGCCTTAGGAATAATAATAATAATAGCTCCATTTACAACATAACGAACCCAAATCCGCACTCATCCTGAGAGACCTTATATCATGAGGCCACGCTGTCTCCAAAACCTACGAACCATCTCATACCCTCCTTATGCGCATATTCACATCTTCAACTGGTACACCCATTCTGAAAATCCCTCTATGAATCCGAAGTTATTTTCTCCCATTCCTCCAATGCCACACCGCAGACCGAAGATAACATAGAACACTCCAAGCCACTTTCATAATCCGCTGCTAAAGCTCTATACTTAACCATACTACGGACTCGAAATCCTTAGGCACCGCACTTTAACTTTTGAATCCACTAGGACCGTTGTTGAGAGTCACCCACTCTAGCTTGGTCCCGACTATAATCAAATTCTAAGGCCCTACTAGAACATGAACACCCTCTCAAAGAAGCACCCGGCTGACTCACTTTCCATGTATATCACATCTACATGAAGCATAAACTATGAGTCTTCCCAAAGCCTGAACATGAATCGATAAGGCCAAATATAGCACACATTCACCAAATTCTTTGCTCAAATTACTACTGATATTCTCTTTCCTTAGTTGTAATAACATACTAATATGTCAATAACCAGAAACCTCACAAGTAGATAACCATGCTATCTAATCGTAGGTGTAACGACCCGACCAGTCGTTTTGAGCTCTAGTGCATCATTTGGCAGTTTAAGGCCATGAGCAGCTTTACTTCAGTTATTATGACATGTGCGTATGGTCGAAATTTAATTTCGGAAGTTCGGAGTTGATGTGGGAAGAAAATTCTCATTCCGAAAGCCTTAAGTTAAAAGAATTGACTAAGATTGTATTTTAGAGTAAACGTCCTCGGAATTGGGATTTGAAGGTTTTAGCAGGTTCGTATGATGATTTCGGACTTGGGCGTATGTTCGGATCAGGTTTTGGATACCCCAGGAGCGTTTCGGCACTTATTGTGGAAGTTAGCATTTTGGAAGAATTCCATAAATTTGGGTTGAAGTGCATTTTAATGTTATCGATGTCCGTTTGGAATTCCAAGTCTGAGAATAACTCTGTATGGTAATTATGGTATTGGGAGCGCATCCGGAAGTGGATTCGGAGGTCCGTAGGTCATTTTGGAGTCATTTGGCTAAAGTTAGAAATTTGAAGGTTTTTGAGAAGTTTGACCGGAAGTGGACTTTTTGATATCGGGGTCGGAATCTAATTTCAGAAGTTGGTATAGGTCCGTAATGTCAAATGTGACTTCTGTGCAAAATTTGAGGCCAATCGGACGTGATTTGATAGGTTTCGACATTGAATGTAGAAGTTTGAAATTCTAAAGTTCATTAAGCTTGGAATGGGGTGCGATTCATGAATTCGACATTGTTTGATGTGATTTGAAGGATCGACTAAGTTCGTAATGTGTTTTGGGACGTGTTGGTATATTTGGTTGAGGTCCCGAGGTCCTCAAGTGAATTCCGGAAGGTTAACGGTTCGAATTTAGAATTTGAAGAAGGGCTGAAGCAACTGAGCTTCTGGTGTAATCGCACCTGCGTGAAGAGGGCCGCAGGTGCGAACCCGTAGGTGAGGAAAAAGGACTCGCAGAAGCGAATTTTGCTGGGAGAGGCGTGGACCGCAGATGCGGTCGAGATCCGCAGAAGCGGGAGCACACCTGCGCGCGTGGAACCACAGAAGTGGAGGCAAAGAAGCGGATGGTGGCAACAAATGCGGAGTTGAGGGGTTTGGTGGAAGACCGCAGAAGCGGTAGTTAGGCCGCACCTGCGGAACCGTAGAAGCGGTCAAGTAACCGCAAGTGCGGAAGTCGGGGTTGGGCAGTGTCTTCTTTAAAATGAGGGTGTGGCTCTATCTCATTTCATTTTGCCCATGGGAGCCGATTTTGGAGCACATTGGAGTGCCATCTTCATCAATCATAATGGGGTAAGTGCTTTCTTCACAATTTTGAGTTAAATACATGAGTTTATATGAATTTGAACATGGGGATTAGTAGAAATTGGGGCTTTGGTGGAAAAACCTAGAATCTTGTATATTTGGATTTTGACCACGAATTTTGGACATTGAATTGAGAATAAATTATATATTTGAGTCCGTGATGTCATGGGCAGAGTTTATCTTTGAAAATTTTTGAAATCCGGGCACGTAGGCCTGAGGGTGATTTTTATCTACTTTTCGATCGGGGTTTGAAATTATTATAAATAAGATTATAATGAGTATTTGAGTATATATTAATGGGTTTGCATAATTATTGACTAGTTTTGGAGCGTTGGGCATCAGTTTGAGTTGTTCGAAGGGCTCGGAAGCCGGTTATGGAACTTCGGAGCGAGGTAAGTCTCCTTTCTAATCTTGTAAGAGGAAATTTACCCCATAGGTGAAATAAATCAATGTGTGCTCCTATTTGTGGGGTACACACGAGGTGACGGGAGTCCGTGCGTAGCTACTATTATGCTTAAGTTCGAGTAGTCTAAGACCCAAAAGCGTGCTTTACTTGTAATATTTGAAATCTTGTTGTCAATTTAAAATGCTTAAATCATATCAAACTTTGTTAATAAATTTCTAAAAGGCTAGACATTGTTTTCTTGACTTTTAAAAGAGAAATTGCCTTTTTCCTTGGCTAATTGCCCCATAATGATTTCTTAATTGATTATTTGAATGTGTTATCTTTTGTGGAACGGGCCGAACGCCTCGGTAGATTAAATAGATGCATCTATGGTTTGCGCCATTCGACCCTGTGACAGTGCACAGTTTAAATAATTATTTGATCGGGTTGTACGACCTTGGCATGACTTGCGCATGCTTGTATTGCTTGCCTTGGAGTTTATAAATAATGATATTTCCGCCCTGGTCTGATATAAACTAATAATTTGATATGGCCTCATTGGCCGGAGATATAATCGTTAAGTAATGGGAGATAAACATTTAGAGATTCCTTAGTTATGAAAGAACTGTTTACTTACTTCAAAATAATAGGCTTGCAACTGTATTAATTAATCCATGTCTAATTTAATGATATTATTCCATTTATTTATAGCCCATAGTAAGTGTCGAAGTTGACCCCTCGTCACTACCTCTTCGGGGTTAGACAGGATACTTACTGGGTACGCGTTGATTTACGTACTCATGCTATACTTGCTGCACATTTTTGTGCAGGTACACATATGTTTAGCGGCCTTGTGGGCGCAAAGGCGTGATTATGGCAGGGACTTAGGTGAGCTCATTCTATACGACGATCCGTAGCCAGCAAAGTCTCCCTCAGAGTACTTATATTTTTCCTGTCCAATTTGTATTTCAGACAGCTGTTGCATTTTATTTTACATTCCTAGTTAATGCTCATGCACTTATGACACCGGGTTTGGGAGGATTATGGGTTGTGCTGTATTGGAAATTTTAAAGATATTATTATTTATCTTGTAAACTTCATCTTTTATGATTTAAATTGAAGGAAAAATATGTTTTCAAAAGTAACAAAATGAGAACCCAATTAAGTACTTATTGTTGGCTTGCCTGACAGTGGTGTACGGCGCTATCACGACCTTTATAGATTTTGGGTCGTGACAGTAGGCAGTGGGGCTCTCCCACTTAGCTTGAAGCTACCATTACATAACCCTGGAACCTACCAAGATTCCTTCTTCCTCATTGACATGACCTCGCGCAATCGACCCGCCAAATCCCTCGAAATCTTCCTGTTAACCATTTCATGAATGCTCTGAATCCCTAGCCACATTCACATGTTCGACCTCATACCGGGTAGCCAGTAAAATTCTTCGTAGAAGCTTCATCAACACCACACAACCGTTAATCTGATCATCGGAAATAAACCACCTGTGAAAATTCCATGCCGACATCTTCCAACAACGCTGCACCGAGTACAATTACCACAAAACCAATAAACCATCCTTAGCCCGTGCTCATTCACCAGATGTACAAGCCCGTTCACTCCTCATGGACATCAACTAAAGGTGCGACAATACATTCCAATCTAAAGTCATGTTGTATCCTTCTTCATATCAAGCAACTCCTTTCCGTCGTATCCAACCTTTCTCCATATAGCAGCCAATATTCCAAATTAAGTTCGTAGACCTAGTCACTGTCCACCATGAATCCCAAATCACTCTAAATTCCCCCAAGGCATGTGGCTATCCTACCACAGAACCCATATGCTACTCTGCCGCTCTCCCACTTTGGTCAAATCCTCTTCTTTAAGCAACTACTCGACTTCTGTCTCTCACACTTGGCCTTCTAGAATTTTAACCACCGCAAGACACCTCCCACATGTCCTTCCTCATCCTTCGCTGCCCAATTGTTGCCTCAAATCCGAATCCATCTCCATAAGGCTTGAGCTAATAAATTGCCACCAACTCCAAGCCTCCTAGAAGATCATCCTTCTCTAGCCATCACATTACAAATACCCATTTGATTCCGAAATCGCTACACTCCGCTATCTCTGACAACTGCTCCTCCGGCACCATTTCACACTACCCTGCCCCGAAGGCAAATTGATGAAGACTATAACACCGGCGAACCTTAACGTGTTCAACAAGGACGATGACACCACATCACAATTAAGAATTCCACTACGCTCGAAAATACCAAGTCTCATTACTCCATTATCCCAAACCTGAACATTCATATTCCGATTTCCTTTCCTCCGTTGGAAATAGAATGCTGAACCTCTGAATCATGCACTGAGAAAAACCACCTTTCAAGTCGTTCACTGCCTCAACACATAAACAAGCACCCTACCATTATACCAACACGGTGCGATAACAACGTCTGAACATCATAGCAATCTGCGCGTAGCCTTGAAACCATTGAAAACACAGCTACTGAGCCGAAATGACAGAACATCCTTCTGCAAGAAGATGATAATAACTTGCTCGAATGCGCAAGGAGAAACATCCTGCCCACGTCTGTAGTACCACTACAACTCCTCGATGCCCAATTGACACGAGCGCTGAATATCGTATAAGAATGAGTAGGAAGGATACAAAGGCATAAGCCTCAAAGGAATCAAATTGCACGATGAGAAATCAAGAAAGGGAAGTGCTCCTAACAGTCCTGTAGCCTCTCGAAGATAAGTACAAACGTCTCCATACCGATCCACAAGACTCTACTAGACTCGCTCATGACTTGTGAGACCTAAGTAAACCTGGTTCTGATACCATGTTTTCACGATCCAAAATCCATTATAGGTCGTGATGGAGCCTAATACCGCTGTCAGGCAAGCCAACAATATTTAATTAACTTAGTTACTCATTTTAGCATTTGAAATCACGATTTCCTTCAATTTAATAATAAAAGATAGACTTTACAGAGTAAATAAAAAATATTTTCACAATTTCAATACCAAATAACCCCATAATCACCCCAAAACCCGTTGTCACAAGTGAATGGGCATCAACTAGGGAGTAAAATAAAATACAACATCTGTCCGGAATACAAATTGGATAGGAAAAATATAAATACTCTGAAGGAGACTCTGCTGGCTGTGAGTCGTAATATGGAATGCAGCTCACCTAAGTCCCCGCATTTAACCACGCCTCTGCTCTCATGAGGCCACTAGATATATATGTACCTGCACAAAATGTACAACAAGTGTAGTATGAGTACGTAAATCAACGCGTACCCAGTAAGTATCCAGTCTAACCTCGAAGAAGTAGTGACGAGTGGTCGACTCCGACACTTACTATGGGCTAAAAATAAAATGCCAATCTTATATTTAAGCATGGAATACATAACATAGCTAAAAATTCAATAACCGGAAATAATCAACAATTCTTTACTAATAGAACTTCCCAAATTCATTTCCATCATTTAACAATTTATATCTCAATCTAATAAATCAGCATCGATTATTATTAGTTACAAAGAGTTATCATGCGCGAGTCGTGCCGAGGTCGTACGGCCTGATCTAACATATAAATATAAAATGTGTACTGCCGAGGGTCGAACGGCACGAACCAACATATAAATATAAACTATGCATTGCCGAGGGTCGAACGACACAAACCATTGATGCATCTATTAATCTGCCGAGGTGAACGATCCGTTCCCATGAGAGTAGTAAAAATTTACCCCGCTCGCGGAATATATTTGCGATGCGGTTGAACATAGATTTCTTAAGTTATTATAATATGCTTAAATGCTTTTTCAAAAATACGAAATTCAATGAAAACTTTCAAGTCTCGCAATCCTCAATTTTAACTCTTTCCAAGGCATTTAATAAGCATGCTCGATCTCATTCTTTTTCAGGGCAAATAATAAACATAATCAAATAACGTTATCAACAAGGCATGGTGTAAACCTAAAACTACCCGGACATAGGCATAACTAGTAGTTACGTACGGACTCTCGTCACCTCGTGTATACGTAGCCCCCCACAAACGGAAGCACATATTAATTCAATTCACCTATGGGGTTAATTCCCTCTTACAAGGTTAGAAAAGAGACTTACCTCGCTCTAAAGTTCTATAGCCGGCTCCCAAGCCTTTCAAACGACTCAATTCGATGCCCAACGCTCCAAAACTAGTCAATAAATGAGCAAATCCATAAATATATATACTCTAATACTCACTATAATCCTATTTACAATAATTTTCAACTCCGTTCGAAAAGTCGATAAAATCACCCTCGGGCCCACGTACCCGGATTGCGAAAATTTTCGAATATAAACATTACCCATAGCATCACGAACCTAAATATATAATTTATTCTCAATTCCATGCCCAAATGCGTGATCAAAATCCAAAAATACCAATTTCTAGGTTTTCTACCAAAACCCCAAATTTTCACTAATTTTCCATGAATATTTTTGTTAAAATCTATATATAATCCAAGTATTTAACTTGCAATAGGTGAGAATTACCTACCTTGACATAAATGATGAAGATGGAGCTCCTAAATCGCTCCAAGACCGGCTCCCATAGAAGAAATGAAATGAAGGATGGCCAAATTCCCGTTTTAAACTTCACTGCCCAGGTCCGCCCTTCTTCGTGATCGCGGAAAGACCATCGCGATCGCGAAGGCCAAAGAAGCACTGCCTCTAATTTCTCTTCGCGTTCGTGTCATCTTGGTCGCGTTCGAGAACATTTGAGACCACCACCCTTCGCGTTCGCGTTCCACCAGCCGCGTTCGCGAAGGCCAACTGCTCCAGGCCCCGCTCCCTCTTCCTTCTACGCGTTCGCGGCAGCTCTCTCGCATTCGCGTAGACTGTTCCAGACCCTCTTCCGCATTCATGGCCCCCGTGCCTCGTTCGCGATGAACAACCATCAGCAGCCCAAAAATCCTCCTTTCGCGATCGCGGGACTCCCTTCGTGTTCGCGAAGGACAACATCAGAACCAGCAACAACAACAGCCAAAACATCCCGAATTGATCCGAAACCACTCCGAAACACACTCGAGGCCCACGGGGCCCCGTCTAACCAGACCAACCAGTCCCATAATATAACACAAACTTGCTCGAGGCCTCAAATCACATCAAACAACATCGAAATCATGAATCGCACCCTAATTCGAGCTTAATGAACTTTAGAACTCTAACTTCTACATTCGATGCCGAAACCTATCAAATCACGTCCGATTGACCTCAAATTTTGCACACAAGTCACATTCGATATTACGGACCTACTCTAACTTTCAGAATCAGAATCCGACCCCGATATCAAAAGTCCACTCCCGATCAAACTTCTCAAAAACCTTCAAATTTCTAACTTTCGCCAAATGATCCCGAAATGACCTACGGACCTCCAAATCTACATCCAGACGCGCTCCCAATACCAGAATCACCATACGGAGCTTTTCCCAGACTCGGAATCCCAAACGGACATCAATAATATTGAAATGCATTTCAACCTAAATTTATAAAATTATTCCAAAATTATCATACGAACCTGTTGGAACCTTCCAATCCCGATTCCGAGGTCATTTACTCAAAAAGTAAATCTTAGTCAATTCTTCCAACTTAAAGCTTCCGAAATAAAAGTTTTCTTTCCAAATCAACTCCGAACTTCCCGAAATTCAATTCCGACAACGCGCACAAGTCATAATACCTGAAGTGAAACTACTCAAGGCCTCAAACCGTCAAACGACGCGCTAGAGCTCAAAATGACCGGTCGGGTCGTTACAATTAGTGACTAATAATTAAGAAAATTTATACTATAATAGCTACGAATTCGTTTCTTTTTTCTATGGACAAAATGTTTAGTTTTTAAAAGAATGATTTCAATAAACTAACTTTTGAGTTAGTAGGATATTTTGGTCATTTAAGTTTTGAAGGGTACTTTAGTAAAATAATTTCATCTAAAAGTTTTCATGCTTGTAATATAGCATGATGTTAATGCTCTAATGATGAGATGTACAATTGCTCCAACTACATCAAATATCAAATATGGTTATGAATTATGATATTTGGACGGTTCTAATTAGATCTTGTCAAAATATTATCGTACCATTTCAATAAACGGAGAGAGAAAAAATCAAAATTCAAAAGTATTTGTTAAAAAGTTCATTTTGACTGTTTTTTTGGCTGTTGCTTACCAATAGGCTGATAAGTCTAGCAGAAATAGATTACAAGGGTGTAAAGGTAATTTGGATTTGGACAAAAATGAAATTTTATTATATTTAACTATTTAAGTTTGAGCCTAATTCAATTATTTCTAACAAAATAAAAAGGGCAGACTTGGAAAAAAAGCTTGTCTGGCGGGGATAGGACAGAGATAGAATTTATTATATTTAACTATCCAAATTTGAGATAAAGAATAATTAAATTATTTCTATCAAAATAAAAAGGGGCAAAGACTTGGGAAAAACTTGCCTAACTGAGTAACGGTTCCTAATATGTTAAGAAAAAACAATTGGAAACTTAGAAGGATCTAAGAAGAGTCCTAATATTTAGGACTTTTTACATAATTAAAAGAAGGAAGTATTTAGTAATCAAATTTATAGTTGATTTTAAAGTTCTAATTATTAAAAAAATAATTAAATTATAATTTTGTTCAATATGAAATCTATTTTTTGAAGGGTAAAAAAGACGAACAATATTTTGCTAAGGGGTTTCGTACTTTTAATATAGTACTAGTATCTATGAACGTGTGTTGCACGTTAATAATGACACATGATGATTTAAACATTTATTTATATCAATGAACAATAAAATTTAATTAATGAAAGAAATTTTATGTATAATAATACACCAATCATCTAAATGCCGAAAAATATTATTATATTAGCATAATACATGAATTTAAAATAAAATAACATCATCAAAACTTATAGAAATAATCAGTTTTGTCATGTTAGTTGGATAATTAAGTATTATAGTTTAAATGTATTAAATGTGATGGTATCTTGACGAACACTTCTTCGGGGACAATATTGTTTTGTGTATGTTTTCTCCTAATGCTTTGGTTTCTCTGCCTTAATCAGAATTCTTGTTGTCGATCTTTATATCTCTCTTAAAGTGCGACATATAGTTGTTCGTGCAAGAAAATATATTGCTGTAAATATAGTCCAATATTTAGGATGTTTGTCCTTGTACTTTATTTATTATATTTACAAAACATAAACATACTAAAAATTATTTTCATACAAATTTAAAAGGATATTCCTTAGTTTCGGAAGACGAAAGTTGAATTTAGGAATAAGAATATACTTAGAAGCACATTGACCAGTATTATAATTTTTGCATGTATGACGTTATTGTCAAAACTTCTATATACCATATGTGTGCGCTATTACATAAGCTATTCAACGTATTTAAATTTTTCAGTAGCATGATGGGCATATTTTTCTTCAAAATCAAACTATATACAATGGAATATCAGTTTTAACTTAGTCTATTAAATAAACGGTGACACTAACATACGTAAGAAATAATAAACTTGACAACAAACATATATGGTAGAAGGCCATTTGGTATTAAAGTATTCTTCTTGGTAGTAATTATTGGTATCATTTTCTGCTGAGTCAGAAACACAATAACATTTTGTTTTTACTATAAAATTCTGCAATCAACTTTTTATTTAGTTGATCAACATATTCATTTCTGCTAGCTAAGATATCTTTTTAATTATATCATACAATTTGCACAAATTGCGTTTTAATCTAATGATAGAAATATTTCTCTTATTAGATATTATACTATTGCCATTGAGATTGATAACCAAGTGTTCATGAAGAACCAAATCATCTTTTAATGGATGCTCTTCTTCGTTGCTGACATGAAGCAAGAAGACACCGAATACTGAATCTGTTCTTACTTTATATTTCTTGTCAGTTGAATCTTTTTCATTTGAGGCTAGAAGTATAACTTTGGCAAGCTAGCTTTTACAATCTCTACTTTTGTCGATTTTGGATTTACTGATAATACTTGACATAAATCACATCCCAAACCATTAATTTTCCACCAAACGGTTCATTAAATATCCAATATATCTCTAAAATACCGGGCAATTAATTCGATCGTTTGACATTTAGCCATAAGTGCTCCATCCCATATTATCAATTTTGCTTTCCTTATAAATTTAGCACCATTGCTCTTCTTTGATATATATGTGATGGTTATTTAAGTTGTTTAAAGAGGTATATCAAATCTAAAGTGGGTGACCTCACAATAAATCATTGTCGGTACACCAATTGCTACTATTGCTAACAGTATCATGCCTCTTGATATGATATTTGCAAGTAATGTATGACATAGAAATATTATTTCGATTCCGCCGGAGGCAGCTACAAACAGTAATCTCGTTATAGCAGTGTTGACTCTTTATAATATAGTCTTGAAAGGTTGTTCTTGTTTAAGATTTAGCTTTGATTGTGCTTCCTTAGACACTTGAATAACATTTTGATTCTTAATAATATACTAACCTTTTTTACTTTGTGTTCTAACGCTCTTTTTATGGAATAAATTTATGTACCCTAAGATTTTTTTTTAACTTGAATAAGAATTTTACTCATATGATGAATTTAAAAAATAATTGAATTGGATTCTCTTGCTTAATAATTAATTAAAAGATTTAATTATTTGGTTTTAAAATAAAAAATTATTTATTGTATGTTGATTCAAATCTTAATATTAGTTCATCTCTTGTTTTGAATAGTTAATCTTAATTATAATTTCATCTACCATAAATTTTATTTTCAAAGAGTAAATTATTGATATGACATTTCACTTTTAGATCTTTATGTTTGTAAAATCATTAGTGGTATTGACTCTTATCAACCATTGTTTTTCTCTTTCTCACACAATGATATTCTTAAATATTTTTTTATTTGTTGTTTAATAATTGGGTATTTTTTAATATTACACGAAAATTGCTTAAAAAAATATTATTTGAGTAGAAAAATAGTTCAAATATAATATAAAAATATATTATCGTGGGGTATTTTCTTTTCTCAATTTCAACTCTTTATGCGGTCCATTTAATATTACTTTTATTTTTTCTTGATATTGAACATTGTGGAATGGTAATGTATTGCCAATACGGAGGATTTTTATGAAATTAATTTTATTAAACCTTCCTACATATTTTTAATAAGAATTTAATAGATAAAATTTTATTAATTTTAAAATCTTAAATATTAAAAATTAGCATAAAATGTATTGTAGTCCAAAACATAGGTTATTGCAGTTATGTCCTCTCCCTATGAACTTTGTTTAATATTTTAGGGCTATTTTGGTATATTAATATTATATTTATGGTTTTATAATAATACGTGCTCTCCTTTTTCTAAATGAATTTGGACAATATAATACATTCTAAAACAAAATTAGTAATAGGACATTATAATACGTTTTCAAATTATATAGTAATAGGAATTTTTAAGAAGTATATCCTGAAAGTAATAGGATTACGTGACTAAAGATATTTACTTGTTCAATTTTATATGAATTAAACAGCTCGAAAATAATTATAGTAATAGGATTCCTAAAGGTAATCATGTAGGATTCCTAACGTGTAATATTGTGTTCTAAAACTAATAGAATTATAAGACTAATATCTAGAATTCCGGTTATGTCTTTTTATTAAGAGTTATTATGCTTAATATTATAAGGTTATTTTTGTAAATCGACATTTTATTCATGCTTTTATAATAATATAGATATAGATAGATAGATATAATAGGTAAATTTGTTCATCCCAAACTTTTTTTGGTCGAAAAGAGGAACTGTTTCATTAAGTAGAAAGCATACAGGGGGCTGGGTGCTCAGCAGGCACCCCAGATACATAGTTGGTACTAATATTACTGACTTTTACACCCCTAAGGGGCACATTACAGCAAAAAGTAGTGTGTAAACTAGATTGAGATTCGACTGCCTGCGGTGGATTTACAGGGGTGTTAGTGTGGTAAAAAACACAGGCATTAATAGATCTCTTGGATGTAACTCTCATGCAGTCAGCTTGGTAGAGGTGGATTACAAAAGGTGGTAGCACTGCAAAAATTTCCAAGCTGCTTTCATGTGGCTTGAGAGATCCATATTTAGCTAGACTATCTGAGATGTAGTTTTGCTCCCTGTATGCGTGCTGGATGATTGGATTATCTAGTTGTGGGATCATTAACCTGCAATCATCAAACATGTTAGCGTAACCTAGGTGGTCTTTTTTAAGTAGAGTGAGTACCTCGGTTGCATCCACCTCGACGATGAGCGGTATAAATTTGTGTTGTTTTGCCATCCGTAGGCCTATCAGTAGGGCATGCAGTTCGACATCTATGGGAGAAGTAGCAATTATATTTTTGGAGAACCCAAAGCTCCAGAGCCCTAGGTGATTACGAAATATCCCTCCTACCCCCATTTGATTGTGCATAAAACAACAACAACAACAACCCAGTATAATCCCACTAGTGGGGTCTGGGGAGGGTAGTGTGTACGCAGACCTTACCCCTACCCTGGGGTAGAGAGGCTGTTTCCAAATGACCCTCGGCATCCTTCCCTCCAAGAACTCCCCACCTTGCTCTTGGGGTGACTCGAACTCACAACCTCTTGGTTGGAAGTGGAGG